>OX388308.1:10151062-10226311 GCA_947579605.1 Athripsodes cinereus | reverse complement strand
CATTAGTAGTAAAAACATTGGTTAACACAATGTCAACAGAAAATTCAAAGGTATGTATTCAGGATTTTAGGCAATTTTTTTTTATTAATAGATCAGTAGTATTAGATCTGCTATTACTATGCCCGTCTACCATTTGGAGGTCTTGGGCTTGGTTCTCAGCTAATGTAAAAAATTTCACCAGTAATTTCTATATTAATTAAGATAACTTCCTCAAAAAAATCAAAAAGACTTGATTAACTTGAAGATTTTTTAGCATAATACAGGTGCATTGTTTACATGTTTTATTATGCTAGTACCCATAAAAAAATATTCATAGGTATATTACTTTGCGACTAGGTTAATTCAACCTGTGCTAATTGGGACTAGTTGTTTTTTAATCATTCATGCCAATGTTATGTTGTTTTTTTTTATATGTATAAAAGTTTTATGAAATGATTTTTTCATAAAATCTTACCTATTAAAAGAAATTCCAATGTTGAGCTTGGATGTAATGTTTTGTTTTTCATGTTTTGGTAATCTTATTTTTGACAAATCTATTGAATGGCCATAATGTTCTCTTTGGAAATCCACAATGATTGTACCATCAGATTGTTGAGATAATTTTATCTGACTAGTACATACTGTGGCTATGTGATACAGACCATTGCTCTTGTAATTACGTTTATAAATTTTATTTGAGTCTCTTCCATCGTGACCTGTAAATTTATGAGGTAGTTACAGGTTTGACCTCAATGGTTTTAAATTGAAATGTTTCAATGGAAAATTCTCTCCCTCCATATCATACAGCTGTTAAGAAGATGTGATGTAAATACACAGTTTTCTATGTATTTTTACTTGCTTTTTTACTTTTATAATATTCACAGAATCAGACAGTCAATTTTAGAAAATGATAACAAAATGTAAATTCAATAAGTGGACCACCAAAGAAGTCTTAAAAAAAACATCAAAATTAAATGAATCATTATCAAAGAACACTAAATTCAGTACCAAATAACTAACAATTTTCTTATTCAATTAGCCAAAAGATCAATTAAAAGTAATAAATTATGTTTAAAATATATAAAAAACAACAAAAAAAAACAAGATGAATAGTCAGTCGGTGTGGTGCGGAGGTAATGCTCTTGCCTTTGAGTCACGAGGTCCCGGGTTCGATTCCCGGCCAGGGCAAAGTGAAGAATTACCTTTTTCAAATTTTCCTGGCTCTGGGTGTGACATATATGTGTGTTTAGTGCATTGTATATGTGTGTATCGTCGCATTAGTACCCATAATACAAGATTCATCTAGTTTGGGACTAGCTCGATGTGTGTGAATTGTCTTTGTAAAAAAAAAAATAATTAATAAAATAAGAATTAATTAATAAAATAAGATAAAAAATCAAATAAAAATAATTAATTGTGACAAAATGTATTTAAAACAAATAATATTGAGTTCGTCGGTAGCCTGGAGGTAGAGTCTCAGCCTTCAGAACAAGGGATCCATGGTTCGATCCCAAGTGCCGGCAAACTCCCCTTTCACGGCACAAGCTACACACGTTATACACCTTTCACACTAAGCTAAAAGCTGGTGCCGTGAAAGGGGAGTTTGCCGGCACAAGCTTTTAGCTTAGTGTGAAAGGTGTATAAGGTTGTATTTGGATTTATAAAAAAAAAAATAGATTCAAATGAATGAATAAAGTAAGATTAAAAATCAAGTCAAAGTAATAAATCATGAAAATGTGTTTAACACAATAAATTAATGTTTAGAATATTTACAAATATTTTTATAGTTGTTTAACCGGATTTGGGTGCAGATGACAAAACCAACCAGAAACCTCAATTGGAGAACCTCAACACATGAATAAGTGATCACTTTGGCTCTAGGCTGGCTTAAGTGATCACTTTCGGTGTCACAATTCGTTAGCGTTGGGACACCTTTCCCACTTCTTTCGATTAGATTTTACATAATGTTGCATTGTGTAAACATGGTTCTCCAATCGAGGTTTCTGATTGGTTTTGGCAATAAATTAAGATGAATAGATTTAAATGAATGATTAAAATAAGAATAAATGAATATAGTAAGATTAAAAATCAATTTAAAGTAAAAGAACATGATAAAATGTATTTAAAATAAATAAATAAGATGAATACATTCAAGTGAACAAATAAACAAGAATAAATGAATTAGATAGAATTCAAAATTAATTAAATAATAGATTATATTTTAAATGTATAGATAAAATAATTTAAAATTATTTAATGTTTAAAATTAATTTATTTAAGGGTTTGTATATTTACCTGTTCTACTGCGATTACATCTAAAGTAAGTTACGGTTTTATTGTTTTTGTGTCCAAAAGTTACGTAGAAACTAGAAGTTTCCTCTTCTAGTTTTTCTTTCCATACTTTAAAATCTGTAAATACAGAAGCAGCTGATAGTAATATATTGGTGTGTCTACTACCATCAAATGTTGACAACCCTATTGCTAATTTATTCTTTTGTCATTCACCAATATGTATGACAGTTATTCCTTTAAGTATTATTCAATATTTTGAATGATCCTTTGGTGGATGCATGAAATGTATAATATGGACTTAGGTCCGCTGATAAACTGTTTTGGGAGTTCACAGGGAATGTAGAAATTTTTGCCCTATAAGGTTCTGCGAGTTTCAGTGGGAGCTGGTGCAGTGGTCGCCTTAGAGTCTTATTTTGGTTTTAAACAATCTTAAAACAAGGCAGGTAAAGTTTCTTCCCTCTGAAGAGAAAGAATCTAAAGCTATATTATTTTTCCTACAATTTATTGAAAAAAAGTGCTTGACAACACTAGTAGCTTGATAAAACTGAGAGATAACACTAGTGAATAGATAAATAAATGAGAGATACTCGCCTTCCATATTTACAAAAACGTGTGTTTCATTTTGGAAACTGCAAGAATGGACTCCATTTAGATGCTGAGTCAACAATTTAGTATTTTGGAATGATTCACCACAATTTGGTTCTAAACACTTAAAACATTCTGTAAGTGGTTGTGGGAAGTAATTATGTACTACCCTAAGATGCCTTTTCAAATTGGCTTTGAGAATTGATATGCCACAAAGATCACAAATAGCTTTTTCCCCAGACATAGTGCGACATTAACCTCTATAATCTTAAGAAAACAAGTAAATTTTCACTGAAATTTTAAATGACACAGAAATGAGCGCCAAAAATGGTACCAATCGTAATACAGGTACACCAACGTTAATAGACCTACTATGTCTATGGGTTCCATCTATTTTAGATCTACGCAGCCCGTATTTCCACTGCCATAGAAATGAAACAATTTATTTTGTCTATGGAATATTTAAGTCATTGGCCAAAAACGTTATAGTTAAGTATGGCTATATAAAAAAAAAGAAAAAGTATTTTTGACAAATCGATGACATTTATTGTGACGTGTATGTTTTGCTACGTTAAATAATTTTGATGAACAATTTTAAGCCGAGAATCTACAACCTTTTTTCGATACATCTGTGGGTGGACTCATGGAATAATAAATATACTAAAGTGAGTGGAATACGGCTGCAGCGAAGCACAACAAGTATACTGGAAAATACTTTCCGCCTTGATCTTCGAATCAGTGCTGGAGAGAGAAAATACATTTATAACGATGCCTTTTTTACAGATTTCATAGGTTAATAAGTTTAAATATCAGAGACATTGTTGACCTTAAAGGGTGATGTTTTTCCACCACCAGCCTGGAAGACTCATAGTTACAAAATAAATCATTCCTAGGACAGCAACCTCACGAAGTCAGGCGTGACGACGAAGTCGTCACACATTTGGTGAAGAATCTTCCAGAGGAGAGGAGGCTAGTTACTTCTGTGTGTAGTTATATTGACTGTCCAGCTCCATAACTCAACAAGGCAAAAATTTCATTTAATTCAACGCCACTCTTCCAATTTCACAAACAAATAAAAGCTATAAAAAATACACGCTCCCTTCATACTTATTTTAAAAATTTAGTGATGGAAGTCATTTATTGTAGTCCACTGATTTTTCAGATTCAGGAATAAGCGAAAATAAATCAATTTACAAATGAAATAACAAATACAAAGTTTTCAAATATATATTTACTCTTCAATTTAATATTGAAACTTATTGCTCTCACCATGATATTAGAAAAATAATGAAAAGGAAGACAAGTATTACTTAAACCCTATTTATAGGCAAAACTTTATACTAAAGTCTTAAAGTGTTATACAAAGTATTATTTTAACTAAAATTCAAAAGTTTTTGTTGCACTATCAAAAGTTCGATTACAAGGAGATTTGAACGGGAAGTAGAGAACTTTGATACTTCATTATCTACAGTTTGATTATAAAAAAAAATTGAGTTGAAAGTAATTGACATATTAGATTCTCCCTTATTTGTAGTTTGATTACAAAGTGAATTTGAGCTTGATTCTCCATTATCTGTAGTGTGATTACAAGGAGAATTTGAGCTGGAAGCAGACATAGTAGATAATCCATTACTGGCATCAGTATTTAATATGTTACATTGCTTATTGACAACACCTGAAACCAACAAAAACATAAAATAACGTTTAGATATAAAGCAAACCAACAATTATTAAAAAAAAAATTGATCACTTGTCCTTTACGGGCTTTTGTTTGACAGTCATTATATATATAAACATGACAGTTGATGAGTTTAATATGGGAGTAAAAGTAACATATTATGCGAACTGAAAAATACTTACCACACTTGATATGGCATTTTATCTCTTTCTTTAGTTTTTGAATGTGTTTTGGAAAGTCCAATTTTAACGGTAACGCATCAGGTTTTAATTGCCTTGGTCCTGTTCTGTTTGTTATAAAGCAATATTTATCAAACTGTTAGGAGCATACTTAAGACTGTATAGTTGGTTTAGAACTCACTCTCCTTATATTTGGACTTTTTGAATTTCCTTATCCTTATCCACAAGCGGCTAACGTGATCATCCTTAAGGAATCTATAAATCAAAATAATAATATGCATTGTGATAAAAGTACATTATTAAATTACAAACAATCTCAGATACAAAGAAAAGAATGCGGTCTGCATTGTTATTCATGAACTTGAATAGATAATATTATATTATTTGTTTGACATACCTGTGGAAAGAATCAGTTCCTCCTTTGACGAGTTTTGCATTGTAACCAAATCTACAGCATCTTTGAAACTTTCCCATTATTTACAAAAATGTAACCCTCCCCCCCTCAGGCTCCCAAACTGAGCTTTATGAATGAAGTTAAGTTAATTTTGAACGAGATTGATGAGTTCATAGAGAAGTGATCTTACAATCATCTCATCTGGCAGTAATATTCTACATATTATCAACAACATCAACTAACCTCACTTTCGTGACAGTTGTCACTAGCGCACGACAAATTCTTTTTTCTGTGGCCGTGAAAATACGCGATTTTTGCTAGTGACAAGTGCGATTCCAAAGTCTGGGTTCTCCACCAGGTGGCGTTAAAATCAATTTAAAAGTCAGAAAATGTAATATAAATCATAATTTCTAGTTATAAACTATTATTATTGGGGTATTATTTATTTTCCCTGTTATTTTTAGTGAATTCTAATTTTTAAAGTGCATTATTAGAAAAACCAGTGTTACAATTTCATTTCTATTATTTTTTTTATATTGCAACACCATGGAAAAAAAAAGAAAAAAGGTAATTTTTTTCTATTATCTGTGGCCGTGGAAATACGTGCACGTGCGGCCTTAGATCTATTTCTATGGGAACGGGTCTCGAAAATAATGAATCGTAGACTATTTGTCCGACGAGAGTCTAAATCCACCACCGTTCACGATTCATTCATTTCGGGGCCATCTTAGTTTCACCAGCGATACCTAGCGGACGTGTGTAGAACTGAACTAATAAATAAATCAAGGCGCCAAATTTAAAAGATCCCTCCCTATATATTATTATGTGTTTAATTCTTGTATCCAGTCACCCACTTTATGTTCATATGGCCACCCTCCTCCAAAGTAGCTATTTTGTTATATAGATTTTATAAGACAAAGTAAATTTTATGTCATTAAAAACATGACCATAACAATTCTTAAAAATGATTGACACTATAACTCACTTTTGATTCTCAAGGCGTATTATTTATGAGATATTGATACTATAACAAAATTAGCAATAACTCACATTATGTTAGTAAGTTAGTAAAAAAAAAACAACAGTTTTTGATGAGTAACTATTTTGTTGTATCCCGTGGAGCACCCGGTAAAGAATTGGTCTCCCACTCTTCTCCTTAAGTTTTCGAGTATCCTGTAAAAGGCAGGTGTTCGAAAAAACTAAGACATTTTACATCTTAAATTCAGCGATGAGGTTTGCCACCCATCCTGAATGTCTTGATTTTGTATTGGCACGAAGAGGACAGCTTGCATGTTTCTTACATGCAGTTGGTCTACTGGCTACCCCACTTGTGGGATATGCCGTGATGGTATAGTAGTAGTAACTATTTTGTTTGCGCTATCCCCAGATATACTGATCCAACAGATTATTATAATGATACGTTTTCAAATTTCGTCATTTTCGTTTTGACAACCACATCCATTTTAAGTCATCTGTCAATCTGTGACAGTCACACATAGATATAATATATCTATATATTATATTATGTAGTATATACTGTATATATATACATCTATGCTGGCATACACAATAATTTACACTTAAACCAGTTCTATAAATAGCCGCTAGGCGTCGCTGGTGAAGCTGGGACGGTCCGGAAATGAATAAATCGTGAGTCAAAAGGTGGTGGATTTAGACTCTCGTATTTGTCCGTAATTACATAGAAAAAAGAAAGAAATTATAAAATTTATCTATGGTGAACTTTTCCATAGAGAAATTACAAAATATCTATAATACACTTTTTTTAATAAAAGTCGGTATAAGTATCCGATACTTTATTGAAAGAGGTATTTTGAGAAAATACTCTAAAAGAAAACCGAGGAGTTTTGAAACATTTCAAATTCCTAAACCATTTTGAAAATTTAACGACGAGGGGGGGGGGGGTGGAAGTTTTAAGGTGTGACCAGATTTTATTTTCAAAAACTACTAAATTCTTAAAATGGTATAGGAATTTGAAGTATTTCAAGAACTCCTCGGTTTTGTTAAACAATATTTTAGCATAGTACCTTTTTACCGGGTATTTGTACCGACTGTTGTTACTTTTCGGATACTTTCATACCGGCTATTGAAAAAATAGTTATTCGCTTAAATTTCTACCCCCCCCGTCGCCGAATTTTCAAAATGGTATAGGAATTTGAAGTATTTCAAAAACTCCTCGGTTTTCTTCAACAATATTTTCTCGCAGTACCTTTTTCTAAAATGTATCCCGTATTTGTACCGACAATTATTTTCGATCAGTAAGTATCGGGTACTTTTCCCAAGTACCCGATAATTTGCCGACTAAATACAAAAACTGCCAAAATACTACTAAACATTCTTGCAAATGCCTCAAAAACTACCAAAAAAGTAGGAAACTACCAAATCTGGTCACACTGCTGCCAATATTGACATACATCAAAACAGCGTGGCTTTGTTTATCTTTGCATAAAATTCCTTACGTATAGCCACTGAATTGACAGACGTCAAAACCATGCCGTTTTGTTTACATAATTTACTGTAAAATACTTCAAGGTCAAAACTGTCATTATTTGACAGTGACAGTAATTTCTGTTACTGACGAATAGACCATTAAAGGTCACGTGATCTTGTCTATGGATTTGCTTTTGCTTGGGGGGCAGTCAGATTGCGCAAATCATCCTTGTAAGATGTTAGGCTGAGGTTATTTCTACCCATTTTTGTTTTATTTTTCTTTTTTACCATAAACAACCCGAGGTAAATAAATATATTTCTATATTTCTGTCCTTTTCCTAAATGAAACAAAAACTGTGAAAGCACTACTCTATGGTTAATCTATGGCATAAAACACTTCTTTCCACGATTCATTATTTTCGAGACCCGTTCCCATAGAAATAGATCTAAAATAGATGGAACCCATAGATATAGTAGCTCTATTAGCATTGGTATACATGTATCGAAATGTCAAACATCCTTCAAGAATATCTGTCAAATACGGTGTATAAGCGTAGTACAATCTCGATTTGTTATTGAAGTTATTATTTTACGGTAATTTTATTTCTCACATTAGAAATGAGTGATTCTAAGTTTAAACCCGAAGATAAACCCAATAGACTATTGGATGAAAGTGCATTCGCCACATTATTTCCTAGTTATCATGAAAAACATTTGAAACAATGTTGGCCTCTGGTACAGAAAGCTCTTGCTGAATACTTTGTAGTTGCTAAATTGGATCTCATTGAAGGTAGTATGACTGTGAAAATAACAAGAAAACAGGTAAATATTCAAACCCTTAACCATTAAATAAATTTTTCATTACTTTACATATACGTTTTATTCATAATCTATTACGTTTAATTAATTTTTTATTCACTTATTCTGTTTATTCATTCACTTGAATGTATTCATCTTATTTATTTCTTTTAAATACACCTTATCATTTTTTTTTAACTTTTAATTGATTTTCATCTTACTATATTCATTCATCTAAATGTATTCATCTTAATTTATGTGTTAAAAACATTTTTATCAAGATTTATTACTTTGACTTGATTTTATTCATTCATTTGAATCTATTCATCTGTATCATTTGTTTTAAATACATTTAATCATGATTAATTATTTTTATTTGATTTTTAATCTTGTTTTATTAATTTATAATTATTTTATAAATTCATTTGAATCTATTCATCTTGTTTTTTTATACATTTTAATCATAATTTAGTACTTTTAATTGATCTTTTGGTTAATCGAATAAGAAAATTGTTAGCAATTTGGTTCTGTTATTAGTGTTGTTTGATAATGATTCATTTAACTTTGATGTTTTTTTAAGACTTCCAGGTAAATTAAGGATCTTTGCTGGTCCGCTTATTGAATTCACATTTTGTTGTCATGTTCTACAATTGACTGTCTGATCCTGTGAATATTATAAAAGTAAAAAAGCAAGTAAAAATACATAGAAAACTGTATTTGCATTACATCTACTTAACAGCCATATAATATGGAGGGAGAGAATTTTCCACTGAAACATTCCAATTTAAAACCATTGAGGTTAAATCTGTAACTATCTTATAAATTTACAGGTCACGATGGAAGAGACTCAAATCAAATTTATAAACGTAATTACAAAATTATCTCAACAATCTGATGGTAAAATTATTGTGGATTTCCAAAGAGAACATTATGACCATTCAATAGACTTGTCAAAAATGAGATTACCAAAACATGAAAAACAAAATATTGCAATCCAATACTATTAATAGGTAAGATTTTATAAAAATTTCATTTTATAACACTTTTATAGATAAAAAAAATAGCGACATAATATTGGCATGAATGATTAACATAACATAACATGCATAGACAATTCACACAGATCTAGCTAGTCCCAAACTAAGATATGAATCTTGTATTATGGGTACTAACGCGACGATATACATATATACAATGCACTGAACACATATACATGTAACACCCAGGCCCTGGACAATTTGAAAAAGGTCATTCTTCATTTTGCCCTGGCCGGGAATCGAACCCGGGACCTCGTAACTCAAAGGCAAGTGCGTTAGCCTCTGTTGTCCGACATGGTTAAAGAAGGATGAAAGTGGCATAAATGCAGTAGAAATGAGATCGTTGAGAAGGATGTGTGGTAAAAGTCTGAGAGATTGTGTGCGTAACAGTGATATACGAAAGGAATGTGGAATGAAAGTTGGTGTGGTTACAAGGATGAATGTAAATAAGTTAAGATGGTTTGGGCACGTGGAAAGAATGAATGAGGACAGAATGACCAAGAAGATACATTGGGCTGAGAGGAATGGTGCTCGGAGACGTGGACGTCCGAGAATTAAATGGCAAGATCATTTAAATCAAATCCTACAGGACAGTCACGTGTTGAGCACATTGAACAGGAGAGCATGCATGAGGAATTGTATGACAGTGACGGAAGCGAAAGATGTATGTAAGGATAGAAGGAAGTGGCGCTCGATCCTTTCTGCCTACCCTGCAAGGGAAGCGACGTGATGGTATGTATGTATGGATGTTATCTTAATTAATATAGAAATTACTGGTGAAATTTTTTACATTTGCCGGGAACCAAGCCCAAGACCTCCCAAATGGTAGACGGGCATCGTAATAGCAAATCTACTACTGATCTATTATTAAAAAAAATACCTAAGATCTTGAATACATACCTTTAAATTTTCTGTTGACATTGTGTTAACCAATGTTTTTACTACTAATGTAGTGATTTTGCCACTTCCGATGTTGTTGGGAGTCTCAGTATTAGTGGAATATGTTTACTATAAAGTAGTCCAACATTGTCAGCCAAGTAAGCCGTATAATTTAATGTTTGTAACAGCAGATAGAGTTCACTTAGTGTCGACTAAATTAAAAAATATTATGAATTCTAGATATTATTTTCTAGGTTACGAACGTCGATGAGATTATAGTTATTACATGATATTATGTTATCATATAACATACTATTCATGAGATCTATTTTATGATTGAGACATAGCTTTGCGCATAAAGGAAAGGATATATTTTATA
Source organism: Athripsodes cinereus (assembly GCA_947579605.1). NCBI lineage: Eukaryota > Metazoa > Arthropoda > Insecta > Trichoptera > Leptoceridae > Athripsodes > Athripsodes cinereus. The sequence goes on along the minus strand of OX388308.1, from coordinate 10,215,663 downwards.
TTTTTTACATAATTATAAACATTTTTAGGATAACTTAAAATAAAACACTTATGTTAAGTATATCTACAGTCACTGTGGATATATTTAAAAAAAAACTTTTTTATACACACTTATATTCCAATTTCCTTTCGTCCAATTTCAATTCTCCCCTTCTTTTCCAAGGTCACTGAAAGACTGGCATATAACCAACTCAATACTTTTATCACAAAATAATCTCCATAACAATTTCCAGTCATAATTAAAATTATTAAGACAAATAAGACGTATACATTCCAAATTCGTGTACTTTCTCAAAACATATTCACACTGAGTGCTACTTATTCTAAAATATTCCAGGAACTGCGTGGGCAAAATATCTTGGAAATTAATCCTTTTTTTATAAAATCTCACAACTCCGTCTTCCACATCCCTTTGTAATAATATTTTTCGCCACATTGTATAACAAATTTACTTAAAACACCTATAATATAAACCAACGTCTACTTTCACAACACGACGAATCGCATATTTGAAATGTCAAAATATTCGTTTGCTATGTTGGCAAAGTTTTTTATGAAAAGTAGTAATGGTGAATGGCGTCTTCTTTTCACTTTGCGATTTGCAATTCCTACTTTGCAAAAAGATGTAATGGTGGAACGGAAACAAGCCGATGAATTGCATAGTGCAAAATGCAGAGTTGGAAAGTATAATGGTGGAACGGGGCACTGGTTTTTAATAGTTATATTTTTAAATTGTTATATTTTGAATAGTTATATTTTTAAATTGTCATAGTATAATTTTATGTAAATTTTTTATAAGCTATTTACTGTTTAAAATAAATGCTCATATGATTATAATGTTTTTTTTTCTTCCAATTTGTACATTATTATATCTAGTATGACCTATTATTAACCTAGATGTTGTTTGGTTTGGCGTTTTCTCTTAAAAATTGAGTGAGAATATCCCGTACAGACTGTTAAGATATGTAATAAACTGTTTTTACTTCAGATGTGTGATTAAATTATTTAAGGATGTTATAAGTTAATAAAATTAAAAAAATATTAGATTTTTTTAGATTAGATATATCTAGGTTTTTGTTATAAACCAAAATACAATCTCATACACCATAGGTGGCCAACCTTTTCAGCAGCTGGGCCAAATTTCAGAATTGAGATTTTCTACCGGGCCATACAACAATTTACTCCATATATGGAACATTTTATAATTTTACTTCACCTTAAAATTTCTACCCCCCCGTCGCCAAGTTTTCAAAATGGTATAGGAATTTGAAATGTTTCAAAACTCCTCGGTTTTCTTTAAGAATATTTTCTCAAAATAGTACCTCTTTCAAAAAAGTAACGGATACTTATACCGACTGTTATCAAAAAAAATAGTGAGGAATGCTTCGCGGGCCGCACGTAGACACCCAACAGGCCATATGTGGCCTGCGTGTTGGCCACCCTTGTTATACACCTTTCACCATAAGCTAAAAGCTTGTGTCGTGAAATGGGGTATTGCTGGCACCTGGAATCGAATTACGCACCTCTTGTGCTTGAGGCCGAGACTCTACCGCCAGGCTACAATGGAATTATTAAATTACTATACATTACCATATTGTTTAAAGTTATTCAGATACTGTCAGTGTAATCAATAAATGAATTAGCAAATGTGTATTTAGCTGAAAAAAGTGTCTGACCTGAATACAATTTTATATAACTCTGCCTAACTGTCTGACATAGCTACAATTCTATACACAAAATAGAAAACAAAGTAAGTACTAATACATTGGGGTAAGACAAGGCATCAATGATGATTTATTTACGATCACCATGAGCTCTTTGAGAAGATAGTGATATACTTTACAGTTTGATTAATTTAATGCTCCTATGGACGGTCTCAATAATCTAACCGAGATAGCCTCGTCGACGCGATCCGAGATAGAACGCCAATTCGTATCTATCTTCGACCCGCGTCTCAATAAAGAAAAAGTACATGGCCAGAGATAGATAGGGTTCCTATCGCTGTTCCCTCCAATTGCCGATGCGATTGATATCCGCATCATATTATAATTACGAATGTTTGGAGTCAAAAAACTTTACAAAGTTTAATTTATCGACCGACGGTTCTTGGTGGAAGTTCATTTTAATAATTTTTAAAATGAAACACGATATTATAGTTATTCCACTATTGACTTAATTCATTTTTGCAAGTCGGCTCGCAAAAATAAATAAAGTCAATAGTGGAATACTTATACTTCGTGTTTCATTTTAAAAATTATTAAAAAACTTTACTAATGCCACTAAAAATGATTATATGCGCGCCCAAGGTTTTAAGAAACACGATGTTTTGCCATATACATTATACTACCATACTTTACTATACCCTCACGCCGTGTCCCAAGTGGGGTAGGCAGAGAGAACGGAACGCCAAACAGATCTATCTTTACACACTTCCTTCGCTTCCTCCACATTCATACAGTTTCTCATACACGCACGTCGGTTCCTCTTACTGAACACGCGGCCGTCCTTGAGAATTTGATCCACGTGGTTCTCGGACGCCCGCGCTTGCTCACACCCTTTCTTTCAGACAAGTATATCCTTTTTGTTATTGCCATATACTTATATCGCTATTAAAAAATAGGTGTTAATGGTAAAAGGGTGACAATTTAGTGCTGTATGTATTTTTTAATGACTCGCCATATAAAAAATAAAAATATAAAATTTGTCCAAAAAATAAAATAAAAAAATTCGGGGTGGACCACCCTTAGCTTTTAATGATATGAAAAATAGATGTTAGCCGATTCTCAGATCTAACCGATAAGCACACAAAATTTCATCAAAATATGTCCAGTCGTTTCGGAGGAATATGGTAACAAACGCTGTGACATGAGAATTTTATATATAATCAATCAAAATATACTCCAGCTTCGAATAATTCTTAATCGCTTTCGTCGCTTGAATACATTTTTTTATTTTACCACAACCTCTTAAAGTCAAAGAATCGCTGGTGACTGGTTGCAGAAAGCCCAAGACAGAGATATAGAGACATATGGGGGAGGCTTATGTTCAGCAGTGGACAGGAATAGCTGCATAAACTCCACTGTCAAACGGATCTTATCTGTCAAAGTTCGGCGATAACAAAACCATACAAAAATTTGTTACCACGGATACGACTAACAACTTGAGATAGGATATTGAAACGCATTTTCGTTGATTTCCATACATTATATAACTCGCAGCACTCCAAGAGATAGATAGAGAATTTGGATAGCGATTCTATCTCAGCTATGTTTATTGAAACGGAAAAACGTAAAGATGGATCGATTTTTAACAAAAGTTCGGAGATAGATCGCTTATTGAGACCGGCCGATAGTCATTGATAGAATAGTACCCATAAGAATGCTTATACAATGAATTAGACAAATTTAATAGTCAGTCATTTTACAGAGTATTGTAGTTATATATATTTTAAAATAATCTTTAGAGGTGATTGTTGGTGGTGGAGATTTATCATAAAAACACTTCAATGCTATTGATATTTATTTATTAAGAATAATCATTTAATTAGTGTTATGGACAAAAGAAAATATAAACAATTTTTTTCTACATCTATCATCAAATAAAAATGGTTAAAGACGTTTCACAAAATTGAATACTGCTTAAGACAATTTAAATAAATATTTGATTTGAAACTTTACATAGGTGCTACTTTGAACTCCCTATGCGCGCTACAATATACTACACTTGTAAGTGATTGGTGTATAGATATTTGTAAAGAATTTTGACAAGCATCTATGTTTTTGGTGCAGTCGCCTTGTTTGCTTTAAAACTGTTTTTGTTTGTAATTTATTTGTTTTAAACTTGCTCTGGAACATTAAATTAATAAGTATTAGTAAGAGTTGAAAATTGAGAAAAGAACATTAGCATTTTCTCAATTCCGATGATGTCCCACTGCCTTCCTATATTTCAGGAAGGATTACGTCAGGGGGAGTCCTTCAGGCGAACCATGAGCCCTTAGAAAGAATTTGCTAGAAGAGTATGGATGACACAGGAACTGACATTCATGGGTGTGGGAGGGTGTAACCCTTAATGTGCCTTCCTATATATATTTAATCCTTGGGTCAAGTCACCTACATTGTAATATTCATATGACCACCATCTGCCAAAGAAGTCATTTTGTTAAATAGATTAACACGACAAAGTGACTTGTATATGATAACAATAAATTCTGAAAAATTATTGACACTATAACTCACTTTTGATTCTGAAAAGATATTATAATATAATGAAATTAGCGGTACCTCACATTAAGTAAGAAAGAATAGTAAGTCGTGTGCTATAATTAGAACTAGATTTTATTTTTGCCGGAAACGACAGGTTTTCATGAGAAACTTTTTTTTGCGCTATCTCCAGATACACTGATATCTCGATTATATAAAAATACACGATTATTTGCAAGTTTTATACCGGGCACTTCTTCAAACGTCGCATGCAAGTTTCAATGGTTTCAATTTGTTTTGACAGTTCAACTTTGTTTTGAGTCATAGAATAACAATCAAAATCAGTTCTATCCACGGCCGCCAGATATCGCTAATGTCGGGGAACGGTCTCGAAAATAATGAATCGTCTTCTTTCCGGCTTTTGTCTAGTATTGGTAAATCCAGTTCTTTCTCAGGAATCGGTACTTGAGACATCGTTCTTCAAAACAATTCGTTCTTAACATTCGTTCTCGTTCGTGGAATTTGTCACGCGATTTTCACCTTAGTCTCTTTGAAAATAAAGTATTTTAAAGGCCTTTTTCCCAAAAGACGACACGAAGATTTAAATCCTTAAATCTCGTTTGTGATATATGTCACGCGATTTTAAACCTTAGTCTCTTTGAAAATAGAGTATTCTAATGGTATTTTTACCAAAACAACTTCACAAAGATTTAAATCTTTGAATCATGTTTGTTACATTTGACACGCGATATAAAACCTTAATTCCTTTGAAAATAGAATACTCCAATGGCGTTTTTTCCAAAATAATAACACGTTGATTTAAATCCAAGAATCTCGTTCTCAACGTTTGACACGCAATATGAAACCTTAGTATCTTTGAAAATAGAGTATCTTAAGGTTTTTTTCCAAAAAAAAAACACACACGAAGATTTAAATCTCGTTCGTGTTTATTTGCCACGCGATGTTAAACCTTAGTTTCTTTGAAAATATAGTACTTTAATGTAATTTTTCCCAAAAGAACGAAAAAGACCGAACAGATTTGGCATTGAGGATTTAGTTCTTCGAGTTAAGTTGAAGAACGAATACATAAGAACGAATACTCAGATTCTGAACAATACTACTTTTGTCAGGTTTTCTTTTTGCCGCCCATGTTGACATAATTCATTTTATAATCCAGAAATTTAACCCATAAACGACTTAAAAACACTCAATTTGTAGAAAATATTTAAGAGAAAATTAAATGCAATAAAAATATCCATTAATATAAACAAAATAAAGTTAAAACACCAATTAGAAATTACTAACAAAACGTCACACAAGTCTAATGACAGTATAAACGTCAAACAAATAGTTGGTATCTGTTATCTGTGGTTGGTATGTACTTTGGGTAGAAATAACCACTTTTTCGCGGAATATTTTTGTTTGTATACAAAAAAAAAAAAAAATGGGTGAAAATAGCGCCACCGAAGATGTTATGCCATAAGAGAAAAAAAAGAAAGTCAGACGACAAAATAATAACAAAATCGACACTGACAGTTTTTTTGATTATTAGGTATTCTTTAGGCGTTCCACTTAATATTACACCGTAATCGTCTGTTGTGTTGGGATGCCTGATGCCCCTCAATGATTTTTCTGTGACGTCATCCTTTAATGGTCTATAGCCGATGGGAATTAAAAATATGAATCAATGAATCATTCATTGATTCTTCGGCGGTACGAAGTTCGCTGGGTCAGCTTGTATTATAGATATTAAAAGTGATAATGAATGTAAGTGATTATGTTTGTCTTTCCTTGAATTTTAATTTCTATTTTAACTAATAACACCTTTATGTACCGACGACATTTGTCAAAGAGCCTTACACAGAATCTCAAAAATGATTTTAAATGATTGTACATATTTATCAGTTTCGTGCTTAATGTAACCTGAATTCAGTGAATGTGGATGTGAACTTTTTGTTCAACTTTGAAAATTTAATATGAGAAAGCAATGAAAATTACTGTTTAAGTAATCATTTACTGCAGGTTATGTTGACAATAAATTGTTCATATTTAAATGCTGAATTCTGTCATCCGTACATACAAAGGTACCTACACAATAAAAATAAAATAAGGAATTTATATAGTTAAGCTTTACGCATGAAAACTTCGATTATTTTTATGTAGATATGTAGTATTTTATCTGGAGAATAACAGTTCGGTGTGATATTGTGGTTTTATTTAGCACAAAATTTATTATTTGCATTGTTCACACGCGTTTGACATGTCACAAGTACTAAATTTGTAGGTTTGACTGATTTGTAGATTAGTTTTGTTAGGTAGTCGTGTTTTTTATGCAAAAGCACGTTTTTTGACAATCATTTCATTGTCATATCATTTCTTGAGTGAAAAACTGAATATAAGTAGATTTGGTTTTTTTGTTGTTGATAATAATAATAATAATAATAATAGACAACTTATAATGCGCCGTTTTGTGGAATAAATCCACTTCAAGGGCGCATCCTAAAATATTGTGTTAATACTAGTAACTTAATCCTAAAACATATGTATTTATGAGCAGATTATGTTATAAACTACACATATAAAATAATAAAAACGAATTTTACAATTTATATCAGTTAGGTATATGATACGCCAAACAAGTGTGTTTTCAACCGACTCTTAAACAAAGCAAGAGACTGTGTCTTACGCACTTGTTCAGGAAGATCATTCCACATGGATGGTCCGGCCGAGCTGAAGGCTCGATAGGAATATTTTGGTCTTCCTCTTACACTGACCTCCGTCAGCCTGACACCTGCGTCAGAGCCTGATCTAAGGGTGGCTTGCCTTTGATTTGGAACCTGTTGTCTACAGAGATCGGAAATGTATGATGGGGACATATTGTGAATGGACTTGAAAACTGTGAGGCAAATCTTAAAAGTCACTCTTTCTGCGCACTTGAGCCAGTGCAGATTTTTGAGGGTAGTAGTTATGTGAGAGCGTTGGTCCATTTTGAAAATCAACCGGGCAGCGGCGTTGAGCACAGATTGGATTCTTTGAAGCTGGTATTGTGGTAAATTGGCCAGAATACCATTACAGTAATCTAACCGAGATACCACAAAGGCATTTATTAATGTTTTAGCATCCTGAGATGTCAGGCATCTCCTTATGGGACTTAATTGTCGTAGTGCAAAGAAACATTTACTGACGGTGGATGAAACGTGTTTATCCATAGATAAGGAGCTGTCAATGTAGGCTCCGAGAAACTTAACGTGTTTGGATGGTATGATATTGATGTCTTGGATGGATATGGGGTCATAGTTAATAAAGTGTTGTCGTCTCGGTGAAGCGACCCAAAGAAATTCAGTCTTTGTTGGATTTATTTTTAATTTATTCACTGACATCCAGTGCGAAATTTCAGAAATACATGAGATAACACCTTGCTTTAGTTGGTCTTGTGATTCTGGGGAGCAAGATTTGAAGAAAAGTCGATCATCAGCATAAGAATATGTTTGGAAACCAAGTTGTTGGATTAGAAACTCAAGCTCATTAGTATATAGATTGAAGAGTAGTGGACCAAGTACCGAACCCTGGGGAACACCATATATGCATGAACTTTTTTCCAATACATATAATGTAGTTCCAGGAATGCTTCCTGTAAAATGAAATATTTTTGTACTTGTGAAGTCAATCGTTGTCCAACTATAGTTGATTGTATCCACTTACTTGTGTGTGAATACCATAGTTACCAATCATCGACTATACTTGTGTACATTTCAGTGTAAGAGGGAGACCTAAACATTCCTTTCGAGCCTTCAGCTCGGCTGAACCATCCATGTGGAATCATCTTCCAGAACAAGTGCGTAAGACACAGTCTCTTGCTTTGTTCAAGAGTCGGTTGAAAACACACTTGTTTGGTGTATCATATACCTGATGTAAATAGTATAATTTGTTGTTATTTATATGTGTAGTTTATATAATTTGCTCATAAATACATAAATGTATTAGGATTAAGTTACAAGTATTAACACAATATTTTAGGAAGTGGATTTATTCCACAAAACGGTGCATTTATAAATTGTCTACTATTATTATTTGTTAAGTCTGTTTTTCTAGTAGGCTTGTGTAGTGTAGTACATGTACTAAGTACTATTAAGAACTAGTTCACAGTACTGTACTAGAACCAACTACAGTGGAACCTCTTATAACGAGTTTAATTCCTTCCAGACTCTTACTCGTTATGCAAAACCTTTTTTTCTATTTATTTATTTATATCCATCACACCATAGACCCCATTATAGGGCACTTGGGTTTGTCAGGTTTACAATATCAAATCAACAAGACACAGAAGCATGACAATACAAAATTATCGACACAAGAAAAATAAAAATCAAGACAATAAAATTATATGAAAAAAAAAACATACGTACACACAAGCATAAAACACTTGAGACAATATATAAATCAAGAAAAATTAAGAACATTATAGCGGCTCTGATTCGAATGTAAAGGGTTCAAATCAGAGTTTTGTCAATCAACTCATAGAAATCAATGTAAAATACGATAATGCGTTCCATGCCGAAAGAATAAGTATTCTTGGAGTACTCAATAATTTTTTTATTAATGTTTCTTCAAATAAAATTACTTATAAAAGAGTGTAACAACTTGTAATACAATTTAGATTAGGAAAAAAACATCCTCAATATAAATATGACTTAATGACAAAAAAATTACCATTTTTAACTTCAAAACTAACTGTATACGTAACTGTTTCGTAGACATTCTTGACACTCCCTTTGAAGCATCCATCTTCTTAATTTTACCTTTGTTCTTGAGAATAGTGCAGACCGTTGATGTTGACCGATAGAATGTGTGCGTATGTGTGCGCTAGATATGCCACGCTCCCACCTTGTTCTCGCTTTTCAATGATTTTACGTTTCATTTCAACAGTTATTTTTATTCTCTTCTGGCTGTCTGATGTTTTTTTCTTCCGGTACATTTTTGAACGGATTATAGTATTTTGCACATATTTTTTTTTACTAATAATATCAATACAAATTTTGGAAGAATGGGTGATCACATGCGAAATCAAGGCGCTAACGGAGTGAGTGCTAAACACAGACTGATGTACTGGCGCGGAAATCCCGGCTCACAAGTGAATGTCGTGATAAAGGGACTTACCTACCCTTTCTCTGTAGCTCGTTATGCGAAAAGTCACTCGTTATGGGAGCAAATTTTTCACATTTTTTTTTTTCGTTATGTGAATTACTCGTTATGAGAGGTTCCACTGTATTCCCTATCTTATTCATTCTTCCCTTTTTTAGTACATTCATTCCCTTAATCGGGCAGAAATAAAGTAATGCTGGTGACGTTCGGCACCACTTGGTTTATGTCGGAACATGAGACGAGTGCGAGTGAGATAGTTGGCGTGATGATTCTATGAAGGATATAGTGCCTTCTCTTTTGCTTCTTATTAGTTCTTTTAGTTCAGTGACGTCAAAAAACTAATAAGAAGCACCAAGTACTATTCTGCAGACACATGAAAGGGATTCATACATCTATCTCTTTTGCTCTCTTTATCTATGTCATTTAAGCTTATGTGCTAAATGAATAATAGAATAGGCTATACCCCTTAAGTGTGATTTTTTGTGTTCAGGTGATAGATTGTACTACGGTGGTGGTGTGGCTTTTGACTACACTATGTTATGGCCTCGAGAGAGATCTCACTATCAATGTAGATCCTGGAAAGTCTGACTGCTTCTTCCAACATGTTACAGCTGGACAGATCATTGATATTGAGTATCAAGTAAGACAATTTGGTGATTGTGCATTGACACTATCTATAACTGTACACAGTGAAACTTAGTTTATATAATAAATATGTACATCTTATGGCATCATGATAATGTAGATTTGTTGCATTAAACTATTCATGGAAAAAGTTTTTAAGTTCAACTTGTCAAAATTAATAGTTTTTTCAACATTTTGACTTGTAGGTTATTGACGGAGGTCAAGGAGGATTGGATGTAGGTTTTCTAGTTGTTGGTCCTGGTGGCAGAGTGTTGACTGCGCCAGGACGCCGCCAGGCTGGTTCTCACAGAGCTCCAGCTCCTGACACAGGCGATTATAGATTCTGTTTTGACAACACACACAGCAAATTTAATGCTAAAACGGTTAGTACACAAATATTGGACTTGGAATTTCTAATGATGCCTCTGTTTGGTTACTCATAGGTACATGATGGATCACTGTAACTGAACTCACTGTATTTTAACGTTTTCACTCGGTTCCAATAATCTGTATTTTTTTTTTTATTTTATTTATTTTGGTCAACGGAACACTACAGACAATACATATTATATGTTTAGTACAATAATACAATAATCAACAACAAGTATACAATGCAATGTCCAGTTTATAAGTGTTCATATATTATTCTGTTAAATCAAATCAAAGCTCAATTGGTTGTCAAACATAATTAAAAACATAAATAAAAACAAATCTATGACTATCAGTCAAATCCAATCTATATAAATAAAAATGAGTTCACCATGTATGTTCCCCCATAACTTGAGAACGGCTCAACTGAATTGGCTGATTCTTTTTTTGTTGTGTTCGTAATTATTAGGAGACTGTTTACATTAAAGATTTTTTTTGGAAAATCCAACGGAAAAGTCGGAAATTTGGATTGTATTTTTGTATGAAAGTGACGTTTGTATAATAGTTCCTGTCACGTGTTGCCATAACGAAGTTTTTTTAAAAAATGTTTTATCCATCATCAACGACTTTTTTTTGTTTTATTCAAAAAAACAATATGAAGAATTTTACAAAAACAACAATGAAGTTTTTTCATATATAATGATTTTTGTATACATTTACAAATTGGAATCTTTATCCATACAATTTAACATCTGTGGTTCTGAAATTTTAAAAATCATTTTTATAAATTTAAAAAAGAATAGGTATCTACCACTGTCCTCCCTTCAGATAAATTTTTGAAGAGCTGGCAAAGTCATATTTTATTCTACAGAATTTGGTAAAACAATACTGGCTAAAATCATTCTTGATAATATTTTAACATAATAAGTACATTTTTTTGAAGAGCTGGCAAAGTCATATTTTATTCTACAGAATTTGGTAAAACAATACTGGCTAAAATCATTCTTGATAATATTTTAACATAATAAGTACATTTTTTTGAAGAGCTGGCAAAGTCATATTTTATTCTACAGAATTTGGTAAAACAATACTGGCTAAAATCATTCTTGATAATATTTTAACATAATAAGTACATTTTTGAAGGTTATTTATTGCACTTTCTAGATTTTAGGAAATTCAAACCATTGAAATATTATTTATTTATATTATAAGTAAATTTTAAAATTAGAAATATTTTTTAGTATGGTAAATTTTGAAACATGGGATACATGATCCCACATTACAATTGGGGCAGTAATACTGCGTTTCCCGCCTTACTTTTTCCCCTTCTCATCTGTTTTGGAGCTACAAACCGCGCAACGTTTTGTTGTGTTCACCTTAGAAGCTGTTGGTGGGATTACATGTATAAAATGGCGTTTGGTGAGACGAAGAGGGTTAGGGGTTGTGGATGACCTTCCGCTTTTTGTAACAAATTCAGGGGAATGGTAGTTCTCTAAATATTGCTGTATTACAATCTCCCTGAATTTGGAATTATTGCCCTTACCACCTTTTTTCTTAAAGAAAACAAACGCATTCCACAAAGCCTTTTCTAAAAGGTGAAAAAAAATTTCCTTGTTTTCGTGTGACCGGTCTGATAGCTAAGTGTTAGTCTACTCGGTCAACACCTGCCATTGAAAAATTATAATCGTTTGCGACTGTTGGACGTTGTTTTCCCGATCCGGTCTCTATCATAGTGCAACTGTGGATAGTCTTTTTATCTCTCCATCTCATCACCATTACTTTGCCTTTCCTATAGGCTTTAGTGTAGCCTCGATTCTTCTTTTTTGGAAATGTTATATTTTTTGGAACCCCTTTGCGTCTAAACCTTAGTGTCCCATATGTATCGGTTTTATTCTGAATGAGTAGCTCTGTCAATTCAGGGGATGTATAAAAATTGCCTGTTGTAAGACAGTGGCCTTTATTGAGGAGGGGTTTCATCAAGGTCATTACAACCTGAGAGGTAACGGGCAAGTTTTTTATAGTTTTGATCAAATACCATATTTTTGCCAGTATTTATGATCGTAGAGTATATGTATCCCGATGATGATTCACACAACATAAACGTTTTGATGCCGAATCTAGACCTTTTGAAGGGCATGTACTGAATCCAGCCTAAACGTCCTTTATATAGCATAAGGCTTTCATCAATTGTGACGTTTCTATCTGGAATATATCCTTCTCGGAACTTCTTTTGAAGGTATTCAAAAACAGGCCATATTTTATTCAGTTTCGGATTTGGGTGTGATGATTCATCATACTCTTCATTATTGCTAAAATGCAGAAATTTTTTTATAAGCAAAAACCTTCAATAAGACATAGTCCAAGCAAAAAACGGTGTTTCAAAAACAGGGCTTCTAGACCAGTACATTTTTTCTTCTGGTTTTATAACTATGCTTTGTACCAGAACTATTGCAAAAAAATTATTATTTCATTTATTGTAGTTGGTTTCCAAGAACTGACGAGACTTGTTGAGGAATGAGCACTTGTTCTAATAAATTGTTCTGCAAACAAATTTGTTTGATCCACAATTGTTTTCAATAAACCGTCATCAAAGAAATAGTTAAAAATTCAAACTCATTTTCAATGTTGTTTAGATCTTTTGACACACCAGAATTTTCAGTAAATTCGAGTGGCGGTGGTAACACGTCATTAGTTGAATCTATGTCAATCCATTCCGTAGAGCTCGTATATGCTGCACTTTTGTCTTCCTCTTGTGACGAAGAATCATCCTCAATCGTTGTATGATTTCCAGACGAGCTAATGTTTTCATATTTGCTCGAGGTGGATGCAGTTTTGTATTCGCTTTCACTGGACATGTTTCAAAATCACAAAAATGTCAAAATATAAGCAGTAATAAAGTGTACACGCAGAATTGATGTGATAAAAGTCAATATTCACAGAAATAATCACTAAAATAAAACACCTAGTCAAAAATTCTAGTTCTTAATCAGAATTGATAAGATAAAAGTAAATATACTTTACAGTTTTTTTAGATATGTACTTGCATGTATGGAAAGTTTCAGGTTTACTTAATGCTGGTTGAAATTAATTAATTGAATGTGAGTGTATGTATGTTTGTTTGTTGCAGGTTTACTTTGATTTGGTGATTGACAACTATGATGATGATGGTGATGATGATGAAACCTCGGAGAAATGGATTAAGGTGGATGATAAAAACAATGGTAAGTTTTATTTCTGTACATCGGTGGTAAACTACTAATTGCCCAGCTTTATATATAGGCTAACAAGTTTCATGACTTTTTGTGATTATTCATAGCAACTGATGATTATTTTGATTTATAATTTAGTTGGTTGTTCACTGCAGATTCAGATCAGGTCCTAGAGTGGCATGACCGTCTGAATGAACTAGTGGGGCGCCTACGACATAACTTGGCTGGTGCTCGTCGCTTGCAAGAAGCTGTATCTGTGACAGCAGCCAGGGATCTACACTACGCTGAGAGAAGTCTCTGGAGAGTGACTGTTTGTTCAGCTTCTCAAGCAATCGCCATGTTCTTAGTGGGAGTCTTACAAGTACATATACTATTTATTATTTCTTTTTGCATGTCATTGCATTAACTACCTTTACACAATAGATCTCAAAACTTGTTGACACTGCGAACATTTTGACGTGATAAATAAAATATGAAAACGAGAGTTGAGTTCGTCGGTAGCCTGGAGGTAGAGTCTCGGCCTCATGAACAAGGGGTCCGTGGTTCGATCCCAGGTGCCGGCAAACTCCCCTTTCACGACACAAGCTTTTAGCTTACTGTGAAAGGTGTATAAGGTTGTATTTGGGTTTATAACAAAACCCAGATATATCTTTTTTAAAAAAAAAAAAAAAACATTTATTACCAACATTAGTTTTTTACTTAAGAAAAAAACTTGATTATAGCTTCAATGTATTCGTTTATAAAAAGCATATTTCTAAAAATCGAAATTAGGGGTGTGTTTGGCAGACTTTACTCCAAGTTTTGTGTTTGGCAAGTTTTACTCCATATCACTGCGCATGTGTCTCATCAGGACCATCTTACATAATGGCCGACACAACATCAAATCCAGTATGCGAGGAGCATCGCATATAATAAAAGACTGTATGATCTAATTTTCATCCGAAATGCATGTATGTACAACATGCACCTCATGAATGGAGTAAAACCTTCACCTTCATACTATCTCCTGCGTAAAATCAAATGATCTTTCATTCATGAGGTGCATGTTGTACATGCATTTCGGATGAAAATTAGATCATACAGTCTTTCATTATATGCGATGCTCCTCGCATACTGGATTTGATGTTATGTCGGCCATTATGTAAGATGGTCCTGACGAGACACATGCGCCAACATTGAAGGAGACCTACCGACCACCCGGATAGCGCAGAAGTCTGGGGACTTCCATTTATCCGAATTCTACACTACACAAATTTTGTCCATACTGGAAGCGCCATAGTGGGCAGCCTGAGGGGCTGGCCGGCCAAAAAACCTCCATGTGTGGAATCTTTTGACTACACTCCTTCGATGTCCCTCAAGCCGAGAGAAGCAAATACATTCACAATATAAAACTAACAATATATTTACAAAGGCATTTCCTTAACCTAGAAAAACAAATCAATATTCAAATAAAATAGAAATAAAAAAACAACATAAAAAATTAAGAAAACAAAGAGAAAATAAAAATGAGCAGAGAGACGAGTTGAGGTGTCCGGAAACTTCTTTTGGTATTCATGCCGGTGAACCCGAGGGTCGCCGGTGCCGGAGTCTTCGTAGACACGCTTCCCTCCCCAAGGGACATCCCTCCCTGACCTAAGACTCTCCACCAAGGGAGACAGGACAGCACAAAAAACGAAGAAACGAGTTCGCCCGCGACAGCCACGATCACACAAGGCAAAATCAACCATCAAGCTCATCCAGGTAAGCCGGGGGTGAGCCCGGCTCACGCAGAAGGTCCCACCGAGACACCCAGACATCCGCAAACTCCAAGAAAGCTCTGAAATTTCTCGGATAAATCATTAATTCCCCAGACCAAACGGGTCTGGGAGTATCATCACTCAAACTATCAATCATTACATCCCTCGCATCCGTCATCATTGGGCATTCCCACAGGATATGCCCCGCAAACTGAGCTCCCGTCATACAAGCACACCACGGGTCGTCCGTCAGCCCTAACTCAAAGAGTTTGGCTTTAAGCTCCCCGTGTCCCGTTACCAACTGCACGGCAAAGTGATTGAAAGACAGGAAGCGCCTTTTAATCCTCTCTCTTACATCCGGAAGAAAATCGTAGACAAGTCTAGCGGTTCTCCCCTGGTCCCATCTTTCTTGCCACACATCCAAGGTTCTTTCTCTGATTTGGCTGAAGGCCTTACTAATTCCCCTGTTCCCGGGTTCCGTCTGAACGGAAATACCAAGATGTTCAGTTCTACCATCCGCCATGATCTTACGCCTGGCTACACTGTCTAGGACTTCCAAATCAGCGGGTAGCACGCCAGCGATAGCAGGAAGGCCATCGCTAGCGGCAGTACGATACGCACCTGTGACGGCGAGCAGCGGAAGTCTCTGTCCCCTCAAGACTGCCGTTGGTACGGAGCCCACCCAAAGTCTGTGTGACCAAACCCGAGCAGCGTACGTAATTTGCGCCACGTACGTCGCCCGATATATGGCCCTTACAGTCCCCGAACGCAGGCCCCATGTACCACGACTAAGTTTGCGAAGGGTGAAGAAAAGTACCTTCGCTTTCTCGGCAGTCGCTCTCACGTGTGGAAGAAAAGAAGAGCCCCTGTCCAGAACAACCCCCAAGTACCGGACTTCGTCGACCACCCTCACGGGTGTTCCACTCATCCGGAGAACCGGATTTCTGCCCCTTCCAAGTGCCCCCTTCAACCACATCGCGGAGGTCTTGCTCGGTGAGAAGACAAGCCTATTCACACTGCCCCACGTCAGGATGCGCTCAATCGCGGTCTTAAAATTGTCCTCGATCGCTCTCCTCGTACTGCCAGACAGCAAGAGGAGAGCATCGTCAGCATAAGCGAAAATCGTACAGCCAGGAGGAAGATCTATTTTCTAAAGGTCATCGAAGAGGACGTTCCACAGGAATGGTCCGAGGACCGAGCCCTGCGGACAGCCCATATCTACAACCCGTTCAACCAAGTGTCCTGCGTGGGTGATCACCACTGACCTGTCGCTGAAGTAGCTGCTGATCACATTAAACAGCCAGCGAGGACATCCCCGTATCTTCAGTTTGGCTAGTATGAGTGGCCACCACGCATTGTCGAAAGCCCCAGCTATGTCAAGGAAGACACCCAGCACATTTTTCTCATTACTGTCATCCCTCCACTTCATGCAGGCATCAATGGCGTGCTCCGTGGATAAGCCCCGGCTAAAACCAAACTGCTTAGGATCCCCCGGCACAAGGGCCCCATCAAGCCGGTTCCTCACCAAGATCTCAAGTATCTTGCCAAAGGAAGGCAGCAGGGTGATAGGCCTATACGCCTTGAGATCCGACAGAGGCTTATCGTTGCCTTTGGGGATTACCCTGAGCAAACCTCTCTTCCATACTTTTGGAAACACTCCCTGTCGCAGACAGGCCCGGAAAAGTCCCAACATTTCAGCCGGACAGAACCTCCAGACCTGCTTCACAATCACACCATTCACTCTGTCAATTCCAGGTGCCTTCCTTGGTCCTAATCTTTTGACGATTTCACCCAATTCTTGATGTGTCACATCGTCAATTTCGATTACTGACTCATCGGGCGCCAATGTCAAAACATAACATCTCTTCGACAAATCCAAACTGCATATTCCGGTGACGGGCCGAGCCTCGTTCCGTATGCAAAGGCATGAGCCAAGTCTCTGCCTGACTGTACGCAGTGAAATGGAGTAAAACCTTCACCTCATACTATCTCCTGCGTAAAATCAAATGATCTTTCATTCATGAGGTGCATGTTGTACATGCATTTCGGATGAAAATTAGATCATACAGTCTTTCATTATATGCGATGCTCCTCGCATACTGGATTTGATGTTGTGTCGGCCATTATGTAAGATGGTCCTGACGAGACACATGCGCCAATGTCGAAACATAACATCTCTTCGACAAATCCAAACTGCATATTCCGGTGACGGGCAGAGCCTCGTTCCGTATGCAAAGGCATGAGCCAAGTCTCTGCCTGACTGTACGCAGTGAAATGGAGTAAAACCTTCACCTCATACTATCTCCTGCGTAAAATCAAATGATCTTTCATTCATGAGGTGCATGTTGTACATGCATTTCGGATGAAAATTAGATCATACAGTCTTTCATTATATGCGATGCTCCTCGCATACTGGATTTGATGTTGTGTCGGCAATTATGTAAGATGGTCCTGACGAGCAGTAGCGGCTCGTGGGAATGGGTGTGGGGGTGCGCGTAATAGGTAAACTAAAATACCAGAAGCCGTCCCGTGTGACCATACATATTTTTAGCTATCAAATGATGAATTTCATTCAATCGTTTCTATTTTTTTATGACATTAGGATCAGACCTTTAGGAAATATTAGGAATATCATAAAACATACACGCGAGATTAAAAAGATAACATTAATTAACAATAGATTATATTGCTAGAAAACTTCCCATTCCCATTGTACATTAATTAAAAAAATATGTGATACAAGTAAAAAATAATAGCTATAGTTTCCTACCTTATCACTTATAGAGAAGATCGATCCTCCTATTTTTTTGATGCGCAAATACTTCGGTCACTTCTTGATTGAAATTGGGTATGGTTTGTAAAAATTGTTTTTCTATGCTGAGAACTGATAATGCATTTAGCCGATCTTGACTCATGGTGCTTCTTAAAAACGACTTTATTATATATATATAGTATGTCCCTACGTTAAATATCACAAAACATGTATACATATATACGAAAGGCACTTGACTAAAAACGCTATCAATACTAATACTATATTTCATATACGACAATAATAACTTGAAGTTTACTGACCTATTTTGGATTTGCTCTGGTTTACATTTAAGTTTTGGGTGAATTTATGTATTGAAAAATCAAAGTAAATAAGTGAAAGTGTTAAATTTGAGTTGGTGCATCGGATTGTTGGATCAATTACATGTGTGTGGCCCTCACAAGGTGCATTTTATTACATATAAAACATCAATTGACATATGTGTGTATCGTCGCAATTCCTGTCAGCAGTGGGTAGATAAACAGCTGCTGTCTAAAAACTACATAGCTCAAATAATTGATGGGAAAATTGTTATTGTTATTTTTTATTTAAAGGAATAACATTTATGCTTGCATTATGAACAGAGATCTCAGAAGTAAGCCAAAATCATCCTCTCCCGCATTACCTCGAAATGAAATATCAGACAGGCAGGGTGGAGATGTCAACCTGGTACAATTGCTGAATGAATTCAAGACAAGTATTGTGAACAAAATTGCGGAGCAGGTTGAGGAGATTCGACAGGAGATGATTAAATCTAACAGTAATGTGATTGAATTGTTGGAATCTAAATTCATGGCTCTAAGTAACAAGGTCGAGTATCTAGAAACTGAGAATCTTGAGTTGAAGAAGCGAATTGCGACCTTGGAGACGGGTGATTCTAGTGGATTGATATATGAGATGGAGGATAGACTGAAACGAAGAAATAATATAATTGTGTGCAACCTTGAGGAAAATAAGAATAATGACAAGTATGAATCCATTTCTCGTGATAAAAAAATGCTTCAGGGTGTATTATGCAAGTTTGATGACACACTGAATGAAAGTAATATTAAATGTGTACGTTTGGGAAGGAAAGTGCAAGATAGACCGAGGCCTTTGAAAGTTTTTCTGAACAACCAACAACAAGCTTTAAATATACTTAAACGAAAAAAAGAACTGCATAGTATTAATAAGGAAATTAGAATTTATGATGACCTAACACCTTCACAAATGTCTGAACTTAAGAAACTAAAAATTGAGCTTAATGAGAGAAGGAAGAAAGGGGAATCAGATATATATATATATAAAGTACATACAGGGAAGGCCTATTATTGAGACCCACAAGACCTCAAAAAACTAATCACCTATTATCAAAATACGCGCGGAATCAAAACAAAGCTGGATTTATTAAATGTAAATGTGTGTGGTATTGATTGTGATGTTATAGCACTGACGGAAACATGGTTGGATGCTGGGGTCTCTGATGCCGAACTTGGTTTTAACAATTTTAATATTTTTAGAGTAGACAGAAACTCGAGCAATAGTGGTAAAAGAAGAGGTGGGGGAGTCCTATTAGCGGTCAACAAGAAGTATACATCACGTTTAATTAAAACAATATATGATGATGTTGAGCAGGTGTTTGTTATTATAAAGATCAAGCATAAATCTAATATTATCATTGGTTGTACCTATATACCACCGTCATCATCACTAGATATTTACCAGCATCACTCTGAGGAGATTGAAAGGCTGACAACTGACTTCCCAAATGCTGGACTCTTAACCTTGGGAGATTACAATCTTCCGGAGATGTCTTGGTTGAGCGATGATCAAAATAATCCACGACCTAATCAATTATCACGAAGATCTAGTATTTTAATGGATATGTGCCATGTTGCCAACATGCGCCAAGTTAATACAATTACCAATATGAATAACACAATCTTAGATCTTGTATTGACACGAATGAATGGTGTATATGTCAGTGCATCTAGTGATGCTCTGCTTCCCGTGGACGGCCACCATCCACCTCTTGATATACGTGTACAATTAAACTATGAATCTGCTCGCAATACTGAACCCATGGTGTACAAAAATTTTAACAAGGGAAATTATAATGTAATAAATGATGCTCTTAACGGGATAGATTGGGGACAATTATTTAGTAATATGACAGATGTAAACACTATGACTGATGCTTTTTATGGTATACTTACTGATATAATAGAAACTTATATTCCTAATCAGAAAATATTCACATCGACATATCCTAGGTGGGTCACACGGGATTTAAGACTGTTGATAGAACGTAAAAAGATAGCTCATGCAATTTATAAATCCTCATTTGATTCTGATGACTATTTAGTTTTTAGTAATTTAAGGCGAGAATGTAAGAGACTTTCATCTCGATGTTATAATAACTACATTGATAATATTGAGGATTCATTGGGAAGTGGACGTAATCCAAAGGTATTTTGGAAGCATGTCTCATCGTTGAGTTCTGATACTGGGGATTCAATGGGGGTTAAACTGCCTGCGGAGATGACATATGGGAATAATTTTGCAAACAGTGACATAAATAAAGTAAATCTCTTGGCTAGTTTTTTTAAAACGGTTTATGCACAAGCAGTGGCACCGGCTAATCCTAGTAGAGCCATACAATCCTGTAAGCAGGGTGTCGACATGCCTAATATGTTGATTGACATTTCTGATGTTTCCCGAGTGTTGGTATCTCTTGATGTAAACAAGGGCCCTGGCCCGGATTCTGTACCTCCTGTTTTTTTGAAAAATTGCTACTCTGCATTGTCTGTCCCTTTGCAGATGATTTATAATAAGTCATTAACCACAGTTAATGACTTATTATAAATCTCCACAATCTCCAATACAAGTATTGGAGATTGTGGAGAAGATATCGTAACTCATGTGATTACTCTATTTATTCAAATTACAGGGCTCAACTTAAACAAGCCCATAAAAGAGATCACAAATTTTTTATTAATAATGTTGAACAATCGATAAAAACTAACATCAAACCTTTCTTCTCCTATATCAACAGTATGAAAACATCAAACAACTATCCTGGCAGTATGTATTTTAATAATACTGCATCGTCCGACCCAAAAACAATTGCCAATCTTTTTTGCACGTTTTTTCAATCGGTGTTCAACGAGAGGGTTGCTGATAATTTTGATGACAATCGCAATGAATGTATCCAATCTTTAACTAATTTGTCTACTCTAAAAATATTAAACTCTGAAGTTTATGAGAAACTAGTAAATTTAGATGTAAATAAAGGCCAAGGTCCTGATAAATTGTCACCCCTAGTATTGAAAAGATGTGCACCCCACATTGCTAAACCTTTACGTATTCTCTTTAATAAGAGCATCAAAGAGGGATGTTTTCCCGTAAAATGGAAAACAGCAAGCATCACACCTATTCATAAAACAGGAGACAAAGCTGACATAAGTAACTATCGGCCTATTTCAATTCTTTCTCCTATATCTAAAGTCTTCGAATCTATAGTTAAAGATCACATGTTTCACTTTTTGGAACCACAATTGTTAGAGGAACAACACGGATTTATGAAAGGTAGATCCACAGTCACAAATCTCCTAGTTTATGCTGAATTTCTGTTCTCATCAATGGATAAGCGTGTTCAAGTCGATTCGGTATACACAGATTTTAAAAAAGCATTTGATAAGGTGGATCATTCACTTTTACTAAACAAACTTTTCTTGTATGGCATTCATGGCGACCTCCTTAGATGGTTAGAGTCATATCTATCGGATAGATTAATGTCGGTAGCTATGAATGGATTCAATTCGGACTATATTAGGGTAACATCTGGAGTGCCTCAAGGCTCAGTTCTTGGACCTCTTTTATTTACGGCATTCATCAATGACATAGGTGGATATATTCACCATTCGCAATTTTTACTTTTCGCGGACGATTTAAAAATTTATCGACAGATTCGCTGCATAGAGGACGCGCAGAAGCTTGAAGAGGACCTTGTTAGAATTTTCGACTATTGTATATCCAACAGACTTGAATTGAATCTTAAAAAATGCAATTCTATAACATTTACAAAAAATAAGAAAATAATTGACTACAACTATAGTATAAATGGTATAAATTTGGTTCGACTTAATAAGATTAGAGACTTAGGTATTATATTTGATGACAAACTTCATTTCGAGGCACACATCGATGAGCTTGTCGAACATTCTAATAGGTTGTTGGGCTTTATTTTGAGATCGACTAGCGAGTTTAGGGATCCCAAGACGATGCTAACATTATATGTTGCACTTGTGCGTTCTAGACTCGAATACTGTTCATCGATATGGAATCCGCTGTATGACAAATATATTGTGACTATTGAACGTCTACAACGGAAATTTTTGCGAATGTGTGGACGCAGATATCGAATAAATGTGATGGACAACCTTGTTGACTTGTCAATTCGTCGAGAACTTATCGACGCGTGTGTTTTAAGGAGAATTTGTACATCTGATGTCGATGTTCCTCGATTATTGGCTGGAGTAGGTTTTCGTGTGCCGTCAGATAGAAGGTCGTATCGTCCCCTTTACTTAAGTGCGGCTCGCACTAATGCTGGTTTGAGAAACCCTCTACACCGCATTATGAGTACTTATAATGCGAAGTTCGGTGGTATTGACATGTTCGCCGGTAGTGCTCGCACTTTTAAAATGTCAATTTTGCAGGTTATGTGTAGCGATTCATGACTTCGATTTTCTCTGCATCTCTTAATAACTGTTCCTATCATTGTTTTCCCTTCCCTTTGTACATCATGACACTCAAATTACATAAATTACAAGTTTTTGGTATAAATGATTTAAATTATATACAGGTAGGTAAATTTTGTTTTTTTGTTTACATTTTGTGTTCATAGTTTGTAAGTATTTAAAAAAAAAAAAAAAAATAATTGTTTCATTTGAATAATTCATTAATGTTTATATTTCAAAATTTTTGACTTCTTTTTGATTGCTTTTATATTTTTGATTGTGTATGACAACCGAATGGGCTATAATATAAAATAAATCATTTAATATATGAACACTTATAAATTGGACATTGCATTACATACTTGTTAATCAAAATTATATATCTGTACTAAATTTATATGTATTGTCTGTAGTGTTCCGTCGATTTGAATAAATAAATAAATAAATAAATAAATAAACCACTGGAGTTTTCCCATCTTCCTGGAAACGAGGTTTTCTAACTCCCATATTTAAGTCAGGTGAGAAAGGTTCGGTGGAAAATTACAGACCAATATGCATCCAGTCTATAGTTGCCAAAGTTTTTGAAGTCCTTGTCCTGGAGACGGTCTCACCATGCATAAGCTCTTATATCACAGCCAAACAGCATGGGTTTGTCCAGGGAAGATCGACTCTAACAAATCTTCTTTTATACAACAATTACATATCATGCGCAATGGCGAAGGGAAGTCAGGTTGATTCCATTTACACGGATTTCTCCAAGGCTTTCGATACAGTTAATCATGCAGTTCTGATAGGTAAACTTGAATGTATGGGCTTTGGAGAGATACTTGTGAGATGGATAGAGAGTTACTTATCGGAAAGAAAACTTGCAGTTAAGGTTGGAGGAACAGTATCACAGGAGTTTTTGGCGACTAGTGGAGTCCCGCAGGGCTCCCATCTGGGACCGATCCTTTTTGTTCTTTTCGTGAATGACATAGTTGATAGGTTGCATGGAGTAGAGGCTTTACTGTATGCTGACGACCTTAAAATATTTAGAGTAGTTCATAATATAGAAGATTGTGCTATATTGCAACACAATATTGATGTTCTATCAGGCTGGTGTGATGAAAACGGTCTATTACTAAATGAAAAAAAATGTAATGTTATGCGCTTTACTAGATCAAGGGAGAGACTGGTTTTTGATTACAAACTTGGAACGGTTGTTCTAAATGCTCTCTCAGAAGTAAGGGACCTCGGTATCATTTTCGATGATAGGCTGAATTTCATAAAGCACATACAGAGCATAAGGGATAATGCAAATAGACTACTAGGTTTCATATTTAGAATGTCAAAAAATTTCAAAAGAATTGAAACATTAAAAATAGTATATTGTGCTTATGTTAGGAGCCAACTAGAGTATGCGACCACTGTCTGGTCCCCAAATTACGCTGTGCACATCAATACTATTGAAGCAATTCAACATAGATTCTTACGACACGTGAACTACCGCCTGGGTATTCCCATTGATGGGCTGAACTATGATTTTTTGTTGATGGAGATGAGGCTCGTTAGCCTACATGATCGCAGATTGATCTCCTTACACTGAAGAGAGTAGTGACTGGCTCTCTGAATTGCCCAGAGTTGCTTAGCTTAGTAAACTTGCGTGTTCCGAGTCGTAATACCAGAAGTCAGGCATTGTTCTATGCTGCGGGATCTATTACTCATCGATGAATCGACTCCATGTAATAGGGAATAATTACAGTGAGATCGATATTTTCAACGATTCGGAGTACACTGTGAGGAGATGTGCTGTGAGCGGGTTTATACGAGGGTACATGCTTTCCGTTGAGAATCCCCTGTAGTTACTACTGTCATGTTTTTGTATTCATTGTCACTTATGTGTTAATTGTGTTTGTTTCAAGTTTGTTTTTGTAAGTTATTGTACTTTAAAGGCTATTTAGCCGTATATTATGTTAATAAATAAATAAATACAATAAAATTAAGGAAATTATTGTTGAAAATCAAATAATTACTTTTAGGTTAGCACCAATTTAATAAATCCTTTTTACAGAGATAACCGCATAACTACTTGAAAATTTGCATTTAAAACACACTTTATATTTACTATTATATACCTATTCACACACAATATTGTCAGTTTAACACAAGAGCAAAAAATATTGCACAAAGTTCAACAAGCCAGCTAAAAAAATATTCTTTAATTTAAATATCCTCATATAAACAACTAAACTATTTACATATTAATAAATATTGTATTATCACTGCTTTGTTAACACTATGTTGAAAATAATTAGCCTGAATAGGTATATTAAACTTGTGTATAATTAAATATGCTATCAAAATAGTCCAATATAAACAGCCGTAAATACCAACGACACAATGTAAAAATCGGAACTAAAAGTGAAATATTATTTTGCACGTCACGCAAAATATGCGAGATGCATAATAATAATAATTAAACACTTCCGATCTATAACGAAGATGAATTATCGACAGACTTCGGTTGAAGGTTCAGGGTCACACTACTACTTAGACATACCTCTATAGTGTACGTGTACGAGTTGAACGATTTTGTAAGCAGTGCGGCGCACAAACCTCCACATACAAACTGTATGGGATGGACAAATTTGACGGTTTTCGCTTGCATCTCTCATTCGTATAGAAAATATCCTATTTGGGTAGTGCGATATCTGGGTCGCACATCGATCGTAAAAAGTATGGCGTACCGTTTTGATGTCAGTGCGTTTGCTAAATTAAGGCGCTGATTGGTTATTAGCATTTTTGTAAATACTTTCAGAAGCATTAGAAGATAAAATTATATTTTATTTGTGATTTTTAGCCAGAATTGTCGGGGGTGCGCTTGATCAGTTGAACCAATGAAGTGGCCGCCACTGCTGACGAGACACATGCGCCAATGTCGAAACATAACATCTCTTCGACAAATCCAAACTGCATATTCCGGTGACGGGCCGAGCCTCGTTCTGTATGCAAAGGCATGAGCCAAGTCTCTGCCTGACTGTACGCAGTGAAATGGAGTAAAACCTTCACCTCATATATATATATATATATATATATATATATAGTCGGTTTGACAATGGATGCCCGAGCGCATTCGAAAGCTCACCACCAAACAAAAATACGCGATGTGTCTGCAAAGACAATCAATACATATATATATATATATTGAGAATAATTACCCAACAGACACCTCATCCGCACAACCAACAGACTGTGCAAACTCCCTTTTGTATGAAACAGGAAAGGTGTCCCGATGCTTACGAATCGGCTTAGGCTGGTTTAAGTGCACTTTACCCATGGTACGTTCACCAATCCCACCAATTCCTGTTTCAAACTGTCATGTTCGACATCTGTTGAGCATACATGTCAACTAACAGCAACCATCATTGTGATTGTGTTCGAGGTTGTTGACAATCTATCGTTGATTGTCAACCCGAAACACTAAATGGCGCCAGAAAACAATTGTGTTCTCCTATTTACAGCGTTGCTTTGACCAGTGGTTTTAAATGTTAAACGAAGTTTTCGCATTTAGCTGGATTTTCACACCTGCGAGAGTGAAGATATTAAGAATAATTACCCAACAGACACCTCATCCGCACAACCAACAGACTGTGCAAACTCCCTTTTGTATGAAACAGGAAAGGTGTCCCGATGCTTACGAATCGGCTTATGCTGGTTTAAGTGCACTTTACCCATGGTACGTTCACCAATCCCACCAATTCCTGTTTCAAACTGTCATATTCGACATCTGTTGAGCATACATGTCAACTAACAGCAACCATCATTATTATTGTTGCTGTTAGTTGACATTGTTAGACACATGCGCCAATGTCGAAACATAACATCTCTTCGACAAATCCAAACTGCATATTCCGGTGACGGGCCGAGCCTCGTTCCATATGCAAAGGCATGAGCCAAGTCTCTGCCCGACTGTACGCAGTGAAATGGAGTAAAACCTTCATGTTTATATGAGGTGAAGTTGAAATGAAGGTCCTCGTCAGGACCATCTTCTAACCTTACCCCCCCTACTGCTACCCCCACTCCTACATCTTCACAGGTTCTACGGCGAAGCGAGAGGCTCAGGAAGAAGAAGTCAGTCGTTTTGACAATGGATGCCCGAGCGCATTCGAAAGCTGACCACCAAACAAAAACACGCGATGTGTCCGCAAAGACAATCTATACATATATATATATATATGTATAGATTGATAAATTCACTGGTAACAGCAACACACATATGACATTAACGCCTGTATTCACCAAGAAAAACTGAGCGAACGATCAGCTGAGCAAACGATCAGCTTAAATTTCCCTCAGCATTCCTCAACGTAGATAGGTATTCACCAACGAAAATTTACAATGCTTAGCTGAGTCGAATTTGATCGTGCGTATCCATGGATACAATGTAAATATTATGAAATGAAACTGACATTTATTTACGGAAACAGCCATTAAAGTAACTAAAAAGTATATTTTTGATAATTATACAAATAAAAATAATAATAAGCCATTTAAAAAATATATGTATCATTTAAAAAATTATATGTATATTTTTTAAATATTTATAAATGCCTTTATTTAAACAAAATCAAGACTTGAACTTAAACAGATATAACTTTGATAGCAGTCGATTTGACAGCTAGCATTTAATCGAATCATGCATTGTTGTCAAAGTAGTTTGCCGGTGAGGTTAAAATTAAAAAGAAATTATAAACAAGGATAGAAAAATAACTGAAATACTCCGTATAACTAAAATACACAGTAATTTACCATCAAGAAATAATTTTAATTCCTTGCAATATTGAACTATTACACTATCCGTGGTATTTTATAACATAGATATGTACAATATGAAAAATTATAAATAAAAATCTTGTTACTATTCTTGTATTTGTTTATATTTATTTGTAAAAGGCATAAGCTGTTTATACGATAAATAAATAAAAAATATTCATGTTGTTTAGTAAGTACTCTGTAAAATGTTTAGTCGAAAGTAGAACTATTATAATTATTATTATTGGACAACATTAAAGTGTCGTTAACGTGCCAAAGCACCTCAATGACACTGAACAATTAATCAATTCTAGGACATTACATCCACATCATATAGAATCTCGGATACACAACAGCATCCATGTCAGAAGACACATTATGTTGAATAAAATTAAATGTTTTGGATACAATATGTGTCCACGTCAGTAATATAAAACAGAATAGAATATATAATAGTAATTAGTAAATTATAAGGTTTTTAGAGCCTTTCTGAATGTCTTAAGATCTGCAGCTTGCCTACGCTAGCGAGGCAATCCATTCCAGAGGTTGGGTCCCGCCACACAAAAGGCTCTATCCCCATAATTAGTTAAAATTCTCCTCTGCGGGCTCATTTCTTGATATTTCAACCTGCACAATTCAGCAATATAAACTGGGGCATTCTCATTCTGTGCCTTATAAACTAACATTCACACTTTGGACTGCACTATAGTCTCCACTGTTAGCCAATGAAATTGCTTTAAAAGTGGAGTCATACGTGTACACCTTTGTACTCCAAAGATAACACGTGCAGCGGACTTCAAAACTGATTGCAGCCTATTGATCTGACAAGCAGGTAATCCCACTAAAATACTGTTACAATATCCTAGTCTGGATATTACCAGAGCCACAATTAGTGACTTCTTAGCGTCTAATGTGAGACACCTTTTTATCATCCCAATTTGCCGCAGCTGAAAGAAACAAGCACTGACAAGAGAACTAATGTGCTTCTCTAAAGTTAGCGAGCTGTCTTTTATGGTTCCCAGAAGTATGACCTACGTTGACAGTGCCTTTTATGTGTGATAAGAAAGTGCGACTGCGATTGAAAGGATTGTTGTATTGCATCGAACTATTTGTGATTTTTTTGTATATGTTTAATGGCCTTGTGCCGTATATGTCATTATAAATAAATTAATAAATAAATTAATTAAATAATTTATTTATAAATATACATATATATAAATTATTACATGCCGCCTACAACAATATATTCAATAAATTGTAAATAAAACGCCAACAATACAACAAGTATGGCGGACATTATAGAATAATTTTGACAGATCGACGCTGAGCAAAAGTTAATCCACCTCAATTGGCCGATCAAATTTGAGGGAAATTTTTACTCAAATCACGCTGAGGGAGCCTAAAATATGTTGGTGAATACCAATTTTGACGTTGATCGTAATTTGAGCTGATCGAACGCTCAGATTTTCTTGGTGAATACGGGCGATAGTCTAAAGTGTAGCGAGTTCAAAGGTCATTCGGTTGGATCCAATGATGAACAATAGCTAAAAAGTTGCAAACAAATTCGATAGGTGTCGATGCAATCATAGGCTGATTGTCATAGTGTAATAATACCTACATACTCTTGATCTACCCGCATACCTCAGTGGCTTAACGGTTAGAGTACTTGACTCATAACACAGGGGTACCGGGTTCGATTCCTAGTAGGTGCGGTTGGCTGGACGAAGTCGCTTTTCAGCGATGAGTGCAGTCACCCGCTCTGAAAGGAGTATATGAGAGAAGCATAAGAGAGAAAAGGTGGAATGAGTGAACGTTACCATGGTGTAAAGCGCTTAAGCCAGCCAGAGCCGATTCGTAAGCGTCGGGACACCTAATACTTTCTCTCTACTCTGCAAGTGATGCTTAGCTTCATGTTAAAATCATACCTATCGTGTTACATCTCACATATATATATATATATATATGTATAGATTGTCTAATAAAAAAGTTTGATGTTTATCACCCCGAATGTCCGTATTTAATTTTAAAAAATAGGCATCTACGTAGACAAATATACTAAAATTCTCATCTTAATGTAAAAACTTGAAGTTTGATGCCTCAAATGCCTACCTATATATAAATGAGAAAAGAAAATACGGATCAATAAAAAATTGTTACCTAATAGGTATTCAAGTGATTCGCCATGAAATGAAAAAAGGGTAAAGAAAGAATTGTCATCTAGGTAATCTCCCCCTGTATTCCCAAAAAAATAACTACAGGATGGATGTAAACTTTCAAATACTTGAAAATAAATAGGTACTCATGGCTAATACTAAGGTACTTAATGTACTTATTCAAAAAATATTGTTTATGGATTTTGTACATAATGCTATTTTTATTCTACAGTATTTTTTTTTTTTTTTTTTTTTTCCTCCATCCAAAGACCTTGCCCACCTCGACTTCCAGATGTAGTCCATTGTGGGATTTAGTCCTTAGATGTCTTCCCACAGACCTAAAACCTGAAAGAAATTCAAAATTTTGTGTGGGTTAGTTCCTTTGATCTGTTCTTGATCAGGAAAGTGTGAGCCAATTATTTTGGCTCTTGTTTGCATTATAGGTTCACATTCTGTGAGTAGATGCAAAGGAGTTTCATGTTCGTTCATGCAGAATCTGCACAGATACATGTCTGTTAGTTTCATTATACATAAGTGTTTATTGAGTCTACAGTGTCCCGTTAGTACTCTGGTGAGAATTCTTAGGTTCTCTTTATTAAGTTCGAGAAAATCTCTACTTTTCTTTGATGAGAAACCTTTAATCAGGGTTTTCGCATGTTTCTGTCCTGGTATTGTTAACCAGTTATTAATAGCTTTTTCTTGCATTCTCCCATAGAGTGCCATTTTTAAAGTGCTATTTGTAATGGGGCAGTGAGGCTCTGGTCCATAGGTCAGCATGTCAGCCCCCTTGTTGGCCATTTTATCCGCCTCTTCATTACCCTCATAGTTAGAGTGTCCTGGCACCCATCTTAATACAATTTTATTGTTATTTTCTATTGATAGTTTGTTCAATGCATTGATACAGTTTTGAACTGTAACAGAGTTTACTTTACAGGAGTCTAGTGCTTTAAGTGCAGCTTGACTGTCTGAGTAAATGTATATTTTTTTATTTCTGTATCTCCTATTTATATTTTCATAGGCGCATATTGTTATCGCAGTTATTTCTGCTTGAAAGATAGTTGCATTTTGGCCTAGGTGTTTGCATATTTTTGCTTTTGGTGATATACCATATACACCTGAGCCCGTGCCGTTTATCTTTTTAGATCCATCTGTATACCAAATCAAGGCACCATTAGGTTCCTGATACCAATTTTCTTTGATATCTGATCTGGATTGGATTTCTACTTTGTATGGTTTGGCAAAGTGGTAGATATTTTTCATTTTATCTTTTGGTAAACTAATTATATCATCTTTTTCTATTTCTATATTTAGTTTTGATTCAGAGAGCATGCTTATTTTATGTGCTTCTCCAATTGTCAATCTTATTATTCCCTCTTTTACTACCTTTTCTAAGTAAAGGTGTAGCGGCGGTAGATTGAGCATTGCTTCTAATGAAGCTGTAGGAGTTGTATGTAGTGCTCCTGTTACTAATAAACAGGCCATTCTTTGTAGTCTGTTTAGCTTTTCAATACATCCCTTTTGTTCTAGTTTGTTATTCCAAACTATTGATGCATATGATACAATTGGTCTTACTACCGCAGTATATAACCAGAGCATAAGTTTGGGTTTTATTCCCCAATTATTTCCTACCAATCTTCGGCAGGTCCATAAAGCCTTTGTAGCTTTTTGTGTTACTTTATTAACATGTTCAGTCCAAGTGAGTTTATTATCTAGTGTGATACCTAGATATTTTGTCTCTTTGGAAAAGTTTATAGTATTTCCAAAAAAGATTGGTTTGGTAAGCTTTTCTAGCTTTTTTTTCCTTGTAAATGGGATTAGAGTTGTTTTACTAGTATTAACTGTTAACCCATTCGTAATGCACCAGTGTTCTACCATCTTTAGCGCATTCTGCATTAATTCAGAGATAATGTCATATTCTTTACCTCTGATTATTATAACTATGTCATCAGCATAGCTTTGTGCATTATAACCATTGTCATTGAGCTTGCATATTAAACTGTCTGCAACTAGTGTCCACAGTAGAGGTGAAAGAACACCTCCCTGTGGGCATCCTTTGACAGTTTTAGCCTTTAATGTTTCATTTTGTAGGCTTATTTTAATGTATCTGTTTGACAACATGTCATTGATCCATTTTATTACGGTGGGTTCTACCTGTTTTTGCTTTAGTCCATTTATTAAGACTTCTGTTGGGACCCCATCAAAGGCCCCTTCTTGTCTAGGAAGGCACATAAAGCAATTTCACCGTTTGATAGTGATTTCTGTATGTTATCCACTATTTCTATGAGGGCAGTCTCTGTTGATTTGCCTTCTTGATACGCATGTTGTTTTATGTGTACAGGGTATTTTTGTAGGGTGTTGTCTACAAGATATCTATGGATTACTTTTTCCATTGTTTTAAGCATGAACGAGGATAGACTTATTGGTCTGTATGCTTTTGGTGTATCATAACATTCCTTGTTAGATTTTGGAATGTATGTTACTTTGACAGTTTTCCAGCTTTGTGGTATATAACCCCATGCTAGGCTTGCTCTGAATATTTTAAGTAGTGTTGGAGTTATTGTTTCAATTCCGTACTGCAATAGAGCAGGGAATATTTCATCTTCTCCACTACTTTTGTAAGGTTCAAATGAGTTGATTGCCCATTTGACTTCGTTGGGTCTGAAGATTTTCGATGCAATTCTCCAATCTTCTATACCCGGTTTACTGATTTCAGAATATGTTTTTTCAATTTCTTCTACTATCTCGCACCCTGGAAAGTGGGTTTTTGCGAGCAGGATAAGAGTCTCTTTTTCTGTTTCAGTATAACAATCATCTTGATTCTTTAAGAACCCTATTTCTGGCTCTTTTTGTTTTGCTAGGATTTTATTGATTCTAGCTGTTTCTGTAGTGGTTTTTATTGTACCACAGAATGTTCTCCAGGAGTTTGTTTTTGCTTTCCTGATTGCCTTATGGTATTCAGTCAGGGACATTCTATATTCATCCCAGGTACCATGTGCTTTAGCCTTATTGAAAAGCTTTCTAGTTTTAGTCCTTATTGTGGAAAGATGGTTGTTCCACCAAGGGACATCTTTATTCTCTGTTTTGGTTTTAACAGGACAATTTCTTTCAAAAGATTTTTTTAGATTCTCTGTGAGAAAATCGTTATTAAGATCAATGCTTTTTGGGTCTCTGATTGCTCCGGTTGGGGTTAACTCCTCCCGAAGGTCCTGATTATAGTTACTCCAATTTGTTGATCTTTTATTCCTGTATTTTACAGTTGTTTTTTCCATATTTTTTATGCAATATGTTATTTGTCTGTGATCGGAGGCTGATTCCTCCGACAGTACATGCCAATTTGTTATTTCTTTACTGATGTTGTCAGTACATAACGTTAAGTCTAGTACTTCAGATCTAGCTCTGGTAATGAATGTGGGTTTATTCCCTTTATTCAATATGTTTAGATTATGTGTTAATATAAAATCTAATAAATTCTCACCTCTTTGGTTACAGTCAGTGCTTCCCCAAATTGTATGGTGAGCATTTGCATCACAACTTATAATTAGTGGTGCTTTATTCCTTTTTGCAAATCCTATGAGTTCCTCAAGGATTGTAAATGGTAATATCTCATCTCCAGCAAAGTAAGCTGAGCAAATGATGAGTTTTTTATTATGTATTTCATTATAAATTATTGCTGCAACAAGATCTCTTGTGCAGAATTCAGGAATATTTGTAAACTTTATATTCTTATTTATTACAATACAGGCTCTGGGTCTACAGTTGCTATTGCAGGCTATTACGTTTCCTGCATAGCTTAAACCACATATCCTATTGTCGATTGTCCAGGGTTCCTGCAACAATAAAGCTATTAAATTTTCATTTAGTAGTTTTTTACCAGCCAGGGCTGAAGCTGCCCTGGCACAGTGTAAATTAAGTTGAAGAAACTTACCCGTGTTCTTCGACCTTACTGGATTATTATCCGTCCTTGAGCAGCCTATTGTTTTTTGTGCTCCTTGGTGGTCTTCTTGGCTTTGACCACCATCCAGTCTGCAACACTTCTGGGCCTTGTTGCCAAACTTTTGCTTGAAGGAGAGCACTCTTGAGACTCACCTCCTTCAGCTGTTGCCATTTGAGTGGCTCCGCTAATGAGTTCCACAGCCCCCGCCACAGGCGGTCCACCCCCCCCTGAGACCCCCATCCGTTTAGCCACAGGTGCCTGTCCCGAAGGTTGAGCAGCAGGGGCCTGTCTTTTGGGGACCTCAGAGATGGGATTCCTGGCCTCCGAGCGTTCTGCATTCTGCACCAGTCCTTTAAGTCCAGCAGCAGCTGCATCACGCTCGGAGACATTCGGTTCACGATCGCCGGTGACAGGGGCAGCCTCCCTCGCAACGGAGCCAGACGGTTTAGGCATTTCCTCCGCTTTGGAAGTCTTGTTGGCACTCTTTGTCGTTCTTATTTTGAACGACATTCTGCCCATTCCCATAAAGGGCTTGTTATTACAAGCAGCTAGTGCCTTTACGGCTTCCTCATCTACTGAGAAAGCCATCATTTGGCAGTCCGCTGCGTTCTTAACATTAAGGACTCTCCAGCCCTTTGTGTCCAGGCCTTTATTCATGACCTGGAGATATCTCAGCACATGAATAGGGTTCCACCTAATCAGGCCTGGGATCTTGCCAATTGCCACACTCATTTTTGGCAATTCATGACCTGGGATAACCCTTAGGTCAGCTCCCTCCCACACCTTTAGAGCTGGCACTAAGGATTTAACCCAGTCTAGGGTCTCCTTGTTATGGCAAGTCATCGCAATGAGCCCTTTCTTGATCTCAGTCGATTCGAAGATTGGGACGAAACCCTCTCCCGAAAAGACTAATTTGTGCATGGCCTGGATGACTGCACCTTCCACGACGACGAGCTGCTTTTCAGTCAGCGGCTCCCTCTCTGGATTTCCGCAGATGCCGATTCTGAGACCTGCTGCGGCGTCACGGTAGGACTTGACTTCTGCCCTACCCCGTTTTGCTAGTCCACTGTCAGGACTCTCATCCTGTCTGGGCCGCTTTACTGCGGATTGGTCTTTTGTGAAGCGTAATGCTTCGCTTAGTGCCAACCCCTGTCGCTTCAATTTCTTGATGCGTTTTTTTGTGGCCCCGCTGTAGATGTGTTGGCCCTTGAGCCCAGAGGGCTCCCTCGCTCCCAACGCAAGACTGCTTACGCATTCCACGAGGGGAGTCTGGGAGTGTGATCTCCGGTCCTGTGGTCCTGTTTCATCTACGGCTGAGACCACAAATGATTGATGAAGAGGCGTAAGAGTATCCTCTCCATCACTTTCTGCAGGGGAATTCTCTTCCCGATACAGACTTTCAAGATCCAGGTCCACTGAGTGAACCTCGGATCCTGACTTGACATCCTCCTCCATGTCCTCATCTGAAAATACAAAATTTGCATTAATTGGATCCATATTGTTCCCACGAGTATTTAGGAAATAAAGGTCACCACCCGCAGAGCCTTTTACGGGTGGAAGGCTAATTACAAGAGGGTGTCGCCTGGTGCCCCCAGGAGATCGTTTGTGGCACTGGATTATTAGACTGCTCCCAGTGTCATTCAGTCCTTGGCACGATGCTTCACACCTTAACTTAGAGCAGTGGAGGTTGGGTAGGAGTTTGGTTGTTGATGGGATTAATTAAGGATTAGGGTACGGGAATAGGTAGTTACTGTCTGGATGGGAGATATGAGTAGGCAGTAACTGGCTAGGGTACCTCGGGTTTGCTAAACCCGTGACTCTTTGGTTGGTAGAGCCCCCTGAGGGATGTTGGTCCACGGCTTTGAAAAGCTGCCATGACAGGGAACGGATCCTGAGTCATGGTTTTCCCCTATCCGCCACCTGGGGACGCGCCTGGTTGGGGTCATCTCCCCTTTCCCGCTTAAGTGATATCTCACCTAAGCAGGCCCAGGTATTCTACAGTATAGTTTTCTATGGTCTCGTAATGTCTTCCATTATGATAATCGCTTGAAATGTCAAAAAATATGCAATTTTTATTCACACAATTTAGGATTTTTTATCATAGCAAATGCTACATTTTATTAACAAAATAATTTCCAAATTTTAGAAATTAATTCAATAGAATGAAAAATGTTTGACTATAAATATCGCTATTTAGTTAGTCTTTTATAAATTTCCATACATTTTCTTAGCAATTTTTGTGACATGGTCTCATTAAAATTGTAATATCTTTATCAATATATAAGATATTTAAAATGTTTTTAGCCAAGAACCTGCCCAAAAAATGAAACCTCGTATAGAGAGTATTATTTTACTTGTTTTTTCTTATTTCCGAGTCCATTAAGGACATAGGAACGGACTCAAATATTTATGTGTGGATATTAGTTTTGTTGGCAACGCGATGCGGAAATGATTTAATTTTAATTGTTATTCATTACACTCTCTATATTGTATCAAATAAATAGTGCTTTGAAGGATGATTGATAGATGTTTGGTGGTAGTATAGAATAATACTTGTTTATGAATGCAAAACTTTAGAGTATATATTCACCTCGGAAATTTGACTCACCAGGATTCTTCGACCTGCATCCTAAAGGAAAGCGAGCAAAGCATATGGAGGTATTCATGCTTCTGTATTGTTAGGGTCTCTTACTGGTTGCTCAAGTGGAGCTTTGTAGTGTGTGGTAGGTTCCTTGAGCCGTGCGCTGCATGTGCTGACATTTCTCCTTGCAGCCAGTGCACTAGGCTCCAACCACTCTTTGATAGGTTTCCCTCCCAATTCCCTTTCCCTTCTTAGATTAGTAAGCCCTCCTCCCTCCCCTACTTATTCTTCTACCGCATTCTGTATAGTGGGGCATTCCTCCGTGCAGCCAGTGTGTTAAAGACCTATCCCTCATCTTTCTTTCCTATGTCTTCTTCTACCGTGTGCTGTTTAAAGGGGCATTCCCCCGTACAGCCAGTGTGTTGAAGGCATAATCCCCATAGTCGATAACGCTATAGTGAGGTTATTTCTCCGTACAGCAATATCGAGCCCCTTCCTTTGGTAGCTTCTAACCTCCTTACCTGGCATTCACGGGATTATGGCCCGTGTGTGTTCAGTGTACTGGGGCGGAGTTTCCATACCTAGTCTCTCTTTACTAGTTTACCTTTCCACATGCGGATTGGTATTGAGGCAACACCCCTTCTCCTCTCAACCCCCTCCATGTGCTTTTGCACTCTTAACCTTCCAGAGACCCTGCAGTAGACTCACCGCTAGATTCACCTTTCAAAGCCTCAAACTTTGAAATGTGTTTTATTGTCTCTCCCTCCATCTACCCATCACAGTCTCGTACTGTAATGTAAAGGAGCTTGTGGCTACCCCTTCCAGTGGATGACACGTCAAGTGGGCGTGTTCCTTTAAGTTCTGAGTACTTCGCCCCGCCTTGAAGCTCGAGTGTTTGAAGCTCTGCATTCAGGGGCGGGTGGCTTACTCTAAAGGTTACGGTCTGCTGAAATTGGTTGCTGCTCCAGGAAGGCGCAGTCATGATTGGGCTGCAACGAAAGTTCCGGCCGCATCCTTCATGACTAAGGGCGTCACCTTCAAGTTTATTAAATTGTATTTTTTTTTGTTTTTTCATGGATATTAAATCTTTTTTTATGAAATTTCTCATATTTTGAAACCAAAAATCACTCAATATTTGTTTATTAAAAAAAGTTTGCTAAAATTCATAATATTTATATGCTTGATAGAATGAATAAAAAATATGTATATTTTACGAATAATTTGTATTTTGATATAACAAAGAGTACCTAAATAAATCTCATCATATTAATGTTGTTGACCGAAGGTACTTGTTGGAAGTCCATTTCAAGATAATTGAAAAAAACACAATAGTTAACTTCCAAATGACTTTATTAACTTCGCGTACTAGTATTCGGAGACTCTCGTCTCCATCATCAGGCGATTAGTAAAAAGTGAAATAAGATACAGAGACAAACAGTATTTATAGGATTTGAACAAAAGAAAGTTGGGAGAAGCCCATGTTGATAAGAAAGTAATTATAATTCATTGATAAAAAACTATTGGAATAGTTTTTCACTTTTAGTTTAGTTTAGTTTTTCACTTCACTTTTCCAATAGTTTTTTATCAATGAATTATAATTACTTTCTTATCAACACGGGCTTCTCCCAACTTTCTTTTGTTCAAATCCTATAAATACTGTTTGTCTCTGTATCTTATTTCACTTTTTACTAATCGCCTGATGATAGAGACGAGAGTCTCCGAATACTAGTACGCGAAGTAAATAAAGTCATTTGGAAGTTAACTACACATTGTGTTTTTTCAATTATCTTTAAATCTCATCAGTCAGCTATTTAGTTTTTTTTAAGTAAAAAACTAATATTGGTAATAAAATATTTGTTTTTTATTTTATTTTATCAAAATGTTCGCAAGGGTCAACAAGTTTTGATAGTTTTTCTACCGATTTTGTTGAAAATTTAATATTCTATCGTTTTTGCTAGAGAGTGCTCTTAATCGTTTTAGTGCCAACGAGTGCCATCGCGCTCTTGTGTATACATGCCAAAAGTGCTACAAGCGGGATGGCGCTCGCGATATCAGTATGTAATAGGAGTGCAGCGGAAAAGGTCACATGCACGCAACAATATTTTTTCCACTTAATTTGTATTGTATATATAAAGTTCATCATGTGTTAGACTGTATGATCTAATTTTCATCCGAAATGCATGTGCAACATGCATTCCATGAATGAAAGATCATATAATTTTACGCAGGAGATAATATGAGGTGAATGTTTTACTCCATTTCACTGCGTACAGTCTGGCAGAGGCTTGGCTCTTGCCTTTGCATATGGAACGAGACTCGGCCCGTCACCAGAACATGCAATTTGGATTTGTAGAAAAGATGTTGTGTTTCTACATTGCGTGTGTGTGTCATCAGGACTATCTCACAAAATGGCCGACTCAACATCATATCCAGTATGCGAGGAGTATCGCATATTATGAATAACTGTATGACCTGAGTTTCTTCCGAAATGGAAGGTCATATGATTTTACGCAGGAGATATTGAGGTACTCCATTTCGCTGCGTACAGTCGGGCAGAGGCTTGGCTCTTGCCTTTGCATATGGAATATATATATATATATGGTGATCTAGCTGATTCTATAGTTTCCATGCATGATGATAATGTGACACTATCACTTATCTCTTGTTATCATTGTTGTTGCATCTCCACCTGCTGTGCGTTTTGCACAGTACTGGAGATCAGTTTGATTGTTTGGGTTTGGACACGATAAATAAATAAATAATCTATTGTTATCTTTCTCATTACTTATTACACTATTAACATGTGATTGTATAAACAAGGTTATCTGTAGGACTTATACAACCATTCCATGTATGAGTGTGATAACTTTCACTATACTTGAATAGAGTGACACTATGTGTACCACATGTATATACAAAGTGTATTAGGACTTATGATACCGCAATTAGAATCTGTGTACGGACTATTTTGCCACTAATATTTCAGTTCCCAAAACTGTGTTTGGTTGTATAGAATAATATAATTGACGTGGATACATATTGTATCTAAAATATTTGTAACTCAATGTAGTATGGAACTTCTGACGTGGATACCTCTATGTATCCAAGATTTCTCATTTATCTATGTATATATCTATATTTATAATATGACGTGGATGTAATGTCCTAGAATTTATGAATTGTTATTTTTTGAATTGTTATTTTGCAGGTCATTATGGTAAGGAGCCTCTTTGATGAAACATCTCGTGTTCATGGACTGCTCAAAAAAATTCCTATTGGAAAATCTTGAATGGAATTTATAAGTGAAGTTTGCAGAGGGCTATTATTATATGTAAACTAGCATTTATGTTTTGTTGCCATAATGTTTTACTACTCTGTTCAAAAAGTATTGCGAATTTTGAATTTCCGTGGGCTACGTATATCTGATTTTTGATTTTTTTGTAGCTTTATATTGGTACTTATCGTCGTTGTCAAGGGAAAACCTCGTAAGTCGTTTCTTGGGAATTTTTCAGGAGACATGTAAAACAATTTATTTTTTTAGTTATGCGCAACATGTTAAACGTTTGTTCTAGGATAGATAGCTTTTCTTGTGTTTATTATTGCATAATAGTTTTTTTTTTTGTTATTTTGATGTTTTTGGGCATTAATCAGACATACAAGGTTTTCACTTGAAATATGTTGGGATATACGAGTTTTTCTTTATTATTTTCTTGTTACTAATATGAAGTAAAACATATATTGAAATATTTATTTAATTATGACAACTTTAAAAAAATATATGAATCATACTTATAAAATAAACAATTAAAAAACTTACAAATAATATGGGCATAAAAATTCAAAGTAAAAGTGATATTTTACACTTTTGGCAAAGTATCAAAAAAATGATGAGTATCTCTGAAGCCTATTCTCATACATACTTGGAACATTTTCATCACCTTTAAATTTTTGAACTCTTCTGGGAAGAAACTCAAAAGGTGATGAAAAAGAGTTCACCTTGACCTGGATCTCACCAGTTGGTACGTACCTAATCAATTTTATATCGGTGACCTTAGGATCACCTGATTTACTTCCAGGTCTTAAGGAGGAAACAGCCTTCAGTGCACTGTATTTTTTGAAATATGAATAATTTAAATTTATCACTTGGTACGGCTTGGGGTTTCTTCTGGCTGTTCTGCATACTTGGACGTACCCAGATGGAGTGTAAATTTCTCGATTTTTAAGTGCTCTCTCTATTGTGGAATGCATACTGTCACACTCAACCTTTTTCTAAAAATTTTTGTTGTATCACAATGTTTTTTTTTACTGCTGCCAACAAAAGAGCATTTGCCAAGACCGCGTTCCTATTTTGGTAGGTACAGTCGTCACTAAAAAAAATTATTTCTTTTTTTCCCTCTTGCTCAGACACAAAATCAAAAAGTATGGTGGCAAACTCATCTGCATTAAGACCACCTTCGCTTTCATCCCATATGTAGCATTGTGCATCCTGGGTCTTCAAATTAAAAATTGTGAAATTGTGAACCTTAAGTTTGGTACGATAGTACAAAGCAGAAGCTTGCATTCTCGGTGCAAGCAAAACCGCTTGCAAATCCATCGTGAATACTGCTACATCATCTGAAGTGTTGATTTTATCCGATTCCTTTTCCTTCCTTGCTTCTTCTTTTCGTTCAATGTGTTGCTGATATTCAGTTTGATCAATATTTTTACTCTTAAAAGAGCAGCACACATCGCATGCATCTTTTTTTGGCCTGAATAGACCGATACGATTGCTTTCAAAGATATTGGCAAAAGACACTCTAGAAACAAAACATTGATCTTCTCTGATACAATTTTTTTTGTACTCCTCGTAGACCTGGGACAGTGATTGCCAAACAGGTTCTAAATATAATTTAGAGGTAGATTTCCGACAGTAGTGGGACTCAAGTTTGGGTAAAGCGTCAATAAAGCGATTGACAGTATTTCTATTATCTTGATGTATTTTCTGTTTCATAGAAGGTTCTCTTGGGCTCTCATTTGAAGAACTTGTAACCCAATTTCTCACAGTCCATTCTCCTAGAACTAAGGTATTCAAAAAGAATTTTTTACAGACATTAACCTTTTCATCTTGATTGTTTATTTCAAGGTAATAAAATAACTAAGCTGAGCGTCTGGAGGTATTGGGATCAGCTTTCCTTTCCTTAACCTGTTTTTTTGTACCTTGCCTTTAACAAAATATTTTCTCGCTTCCCAAGATTTGATATTCCAGAAACTTTCAAAAATTTCATTTCGTCTTTCTTCGGTGAAGGCTGAGCAACGAAAAGCTTTTCCTTTGCATGCACATCTAGGTTTTATTTTTCTAGCTTCTCTTGGTACCTCAAATTTCCTTTCTTTTCGACCCAGGTATTCTTTTCCTTTAAGTCTTAGTTCTTTGTTAAGTTTAGCTATCGATTTTCCCTTGGTTATGCATTTTTTTTGTAACAGTTCATCAGCTGGACACAATTGCGCACTATTGGCATCGTTGTTTGCCTCAGCACTGTCATTCAAAACAAAAATTGTGTTAGTTAAATTAGGGGGTATATAAGAAGGATCGTTTTCATCTGAATCTGGAGAGAAATCAGCGCGTCAGAATCTAAAATAATTGAACTAATTATATAGAATATTTTTATTAAACAAGCATCAAATCTGTAAAATTAAGGCACTACAAATCATACCATTGCAAATATCATCTTTGCGAAAAGCGCCTTCATGAAATTCACCAAGGCAGTCAACAGGAGCTAAAACTAAATTATTTGGTTCGTCATTATTTTTAATTTCATTTGTATCATCAACATCTGCAACAAAAATACAAATAGTTGATTTTGATATTTAATTCTGCAGTGCATTCAGAATAAAAACGGAATTTATAGGGAGTTTTTATGACTAGTATGTAATCAGAATATGGATTAAATATCTTTTTTTTATTACCCATCAATGTTGTAGATAACATTTCTTCATTGAGTAGGCTTTGTTCTTGTAAAAATATCGGTATAGTTTCTTCTGCAAAATTAAAATTTGAATTAGCATTCAACAAACCTAATTAAAGATTCAATGTGTTAACTGATTATATCGAAAATTAAATAATAATATTTTCCCAACGGGTGGAATTGGTGTCTACTATCTGTTCACAGAAACAAATACAATAATTAGTTATTATGATGGTAGGGGTACCTACCTATAGTTATAAAAATGATGAAAATAAAAACTTAGGAAACAATGTTGGACTTAAAGCCTGACCGATGGCTAGGCATGGCTGGCGTCTCTTTCTGACAAATTAGCTGCAATTTAATTTTATACATTTCGAGTTTAGTTTTGTTAAATGTACACTGGAAGCGTGCAGGATATCCTTTTTTTAAAAAGATGTTTAAGTACTGAAGGTGGGTCTTTTCAGTAGGTAGTAGGTAACTGGACTGACTTGCCTGGTATATCTCTATCTGCATAGTTGTGTTGCAAATTCTCCAAAGCCATCTTCAATATTTTATATCCACCAGACATCCTAGATCTAAAAAAGGTAAATATTGTATTGTATACAA
This sequence comes from Athripsodes cinereus, assembly GCA_947579605.1. Taxonomy (NCBI): domain Eukaryota; kingdom Metazoa; phylum Arthropoda; class Insecta; order Trichoptera; family Leptoceridae; genus Athripsodes; species Athripsodes cinereus. Next base: position 10,172,848 of record OX388308.1, on the reverse strand, counting down.
ATGTTAACATTAATGTAAGACAAATAACAAAAATGAACAGTTTAAGAATGCATCTAGTCACCAATTACGGAATGAAATCCTCGTATGTCGATCGTTGCAATGCAATGTCATTACCGATGGAGAGATACGAGGATTTCACTAATGAATATCATTACTCAAAATAAATACTTTGTTTCTTGGAACACTAGGCATGTTTGCGATAAAACATTTGCTTAAATGTGTGATGTAATATGTTGAGTTTAAATTAAAACAAAAATTATCGCAAAATACTTACCAATTATGTGTTTTATCAATGTTTTTATTCCACAGCACGAACCACGACCACTGACATATGAGGTTTTCTCTGACTGAATAAAATTTGACAGATATACGAGGTTTTAAATTTTACAGATAGATGGAGTATGAGTCGCGCTAGATCATTGGGTATTTCGCAGAGTTGTGAGATACGAGGTTTAACATTTAAAAAACAAAAAAAAATAGTTTTGTATTTTTTACGACTTACGAGGTTTTCACTTGACAACGACGTTATGTCTCTTATTTATGCTGACAAGGTCGGCCATTTTGAATCTTTAGTTAATTTTTGACAGCTGTTTTGCTTGGATGTGTTTTGGCTCGTCTTCGATTTTTGCCTATTCAAAAAAAATGGATCAAAGAATCTGTATCAATTTTAGTGTGACAAAACAAAATAAAGTGCGCAGATGCATTCCGAATGTTGACTGTGGCATATGGTGAGGCTACCTTGGACCAAAGCAACGTTTATTGGTTGTACAAAATGTTCTCAGAGAGCCGAGAAGATGTGATCGACGCAGATCTTGCCGGACGTGCCCGAGCACATCAACAACAGACAAAAACATTGATAACGTGAAGAAAATACTTTAAGCCAATCGTCGAATCACCATTAGAGAAGTTGCTGAGGACCTAAACATATCGACTGGCTCGTGCCATTCGATTTTAACCTATGATTTGGGCATGAGTCGGGTCGCCGCGAAATTCGTGCCAATATTGTTCACTTTTGACCAAAAACAGTATCGCGTTAACATTGCTCAGGAGATGTTGGACTCGGTCCGTGACGACCCAAATGTGCTCCAGAGGATCATAACTGGTGACGAATCATGGTTTTATGGTTATGACGTGGAAACAATAGCTCCATTCATTGGAATAGATCCATTTTTTGGAACAGGCAAAAATCGAAGACGAGCCAAAACACATCCAATTAAAACAGCTGTCAAAAATTAACTAAACGTTAAAAATGGCTGACCTTGTCAGCATAAGTAAGGGACATGAGTACCAGTGTGACCAGATTTGGTAGTTTCCTACTTTTTTGGTAGTTTTTGAGGCATTTGCAAATATGTTTAGTAGTTTTTATTTCTTTGGTAGTTTTTAGTAGTTTTTGGTAGTTTTTTGGTAGTTTTTGTATTTAGTCGGTAATTGGTAGATAAATTATCGGGTATTTGGGAAAAGTACCCGATACTTACTGATTCGAAAATAATTGTCGGTACAAATACCGGGTACATTTTGGAAAAAGGTACTGCGAGAAAATATTGTTGAAGAAAACCGAGGAGTTTTTGAAATACTTCAAATTCCTATACCATTTTGAAAATTCGGCGACGGAGGGGTAGAAATTTTCGTGAAAAGAAAAGTATCCGATATTGACCATCGTCGGTACAAATACCCGGTACATTTTAGAAAAAGGTACTGCAAGAAAATATTGTTGAAGAAAACTGAGGAGTTTTTGAAATACTTCAAATTCCTATACCATTTTAAGAATCTAGTAGTTTTTGACTTCCCCATTTAGTAGTTTTTGAAAATAAAATCTGGTCACACTGATGAGTACCAACATAACACTACAAAAAAATCAAATATACGTAGCCCGTGGAATTTCAAAATTCGCGATACTTTTTGAACAGACCTCGTATGTGATAAATGGCAGATTATTTCTTATTGGCGTCATCTGTGTATGTGTGTGTCAATCTGTATTACAATTATTATTTATACAAATATTTCTATAGTGAATGATAAAGTATTGGAAATAATTCAAAATCAATATTGTTTGTTAACAAGTTGACAGTTTTGAGTTCGTCGGTAGCCTGGAGGTAGAGTTTCAGCCTCATGAACAAGGGGTCCGTGGTTCGATCCCAGGTGCCGACAGACTCCCCTTTCATGACACAAGCTTTAGCTTATTGTGAAAGGTGTATAAGGTTGTATTTGGGCTTATAACAAAACCCAGATATATCTTTTTTAAGAAAAAAAAAGAACTTTAATGAATATTACTAATATCGGAACTAGTAGTGTGTTTAATTTTACTGGAATTTTTTTGCAAAGGTAAATTTATTCTTTATTTTATGTTAAATTTAAATTAACATTTCAGAAACCTCATTTTTTATTTAATGTCCATTCCAATGAACATATTATTTATTTTCGCATATCTAGAAATCAAAAAAATTTCAAATTATCTAAAACTTGTTATTTAGAAGCCAAATAACAAGATTTTAAAACAAAAGAATTTTTTCGACTCACAATTAATTCAGGTCTGACGAGGTTAATGGCAGTTCAATTAATTTCAATGTGGAAATTTGCTTTGAGATAGTAGTAATTTGAAATAGGTGCCAAGGTTGAGGAATGAATTACACTCATATGTCCAGGTACTATTGTATATGAGAATATAATTGTGAAATTTATCATCTTATTTTGATACGTCCAGTTTGTCTTAAGCGATATATATAATTTTTTGGTACTCTACGTACAGTAGCCTTGAAAAAGGCTTTTTAGTTGGTCTTGAGGAAGACCATTGGCTTCTGCCCGACATTTCGTGCAGGATTCAACCTGACATCAGCTGGGACGTAGTGGCAGGCTCCTGCACGAAACGTCGGGCAGAAGCCAATGGTCTTTCTCAAGACCAACTAAAAAGCCTTTTTCAAGGCTACTGTACATAGAGTACCCAAAAACGATACTTTTATACATGTAATATGCTCTGCGAAAACACCTTTTCAAACACTCACATATATATCAAATCGCTACCTTAATGCAGAACTAGAGTTTTAGGGTGTTTTTTTTAACAGGACTTCACAGCCAGAATTTAATTTGAAATCGTTCGACTATATGCAAAAAATTGCCTAAAAACAGGTGTTTACTCCAAATTTTAACTTTTAAACTACGTACGAACCAATAAACTACGAAGCATTAAAAAAATACTGTCTCTCTTTTTGCGGTAAGTGAAAAGGGAGATAAAGAAATGAAGTATATTTCACTCATTATCTATACACCACTTGGTCACTAACACACGTAAATATAGTTAATATTATGTCCGAAAAACTACGAACATTAAAAAATCACTGTCTCTCTTTTTGCGGTAAGTGAAAAAGGAGATAAAAAATGCGACGTACGTGATGTATATTTCACTCATTATCTATGACACCAAATGACACAAAAATCATTGCGTACAAAGACATAATTTTTAACAAGATTGTGTACTCCATTGAAAAAACGGCATGTATAATGCAATTGATGCACCAGAGGTCAACAAGGCCCACCTGCGAGAGAGCATTCATGCCCCAAGAGTTATAAATAGGCCTACATATACCTATACATGAATATAGCAAACACGTAGGTAGGTAGACTATTATTATTTTTGCTGGATAGTGGTAGGTGTTTACTTAATTGGCGTTCCCTTCTCTCTGCTTACTCCACATGGGATGTGGCGTGAGGGTATAGATAGATTCATCAAATCATTGGTCATAAAAAAGCTTATTAGCTTTACATGTCTACCTTGTTGTATGTACATATATGTGGGCGTATAAGTGGGTATATTTCCAATAAAGTACTCAAATACTTTTTTTTTAATAATACTCAGTTTTATTCTGCAACAATTATATAATTTATATTATACACCTTAAAAAGTACACGTAAAGTAGGTATATTTGAGTTTATCCATAATTTGTTGCACCATTCTGCATTGAGTTGACCATAATTTATTCTTTCTTCTGGGACGTCAAATTAAGTGACAATGATGGCTGCCTTAAGAAACGGCGACTGTGGCACCAGTGCTGCAAAAGTATAAAAGAATATTTAATATGTTTTTCCCTTGTTTATTATTTTTGACTCCACCATTAAATTGCAAACAACAAAAAGGCCGGGATTTAGAGAGAATGATTCATGCATCTTTAGTATCACAAAAAAAGATTTGAGTCATCATAATCCAAGGATAAATTTACAATCTGTCCATATATTTGCAGAGTATTTTTTCATCATCGAAATAAAACAAAATTATAGCAATAAAGTGATTTAATGTGTAATCGTGTCTTATGGCCGGTTTCAATAACCTATCTATCCGTGACTATCGATTGAAATGTATGATTCAAAATATAGAACACAATAGATTTCAATCGACAGGAGCGGATAGATAGATTATTGAAACCGGCCAATAATGCACAGTCTTATTAAAGTACAATGTCTTTGTGCTAAAATTTCACGTGGAAATGGAATGTCAAAATATAAATATTATATGTTTCCATAGTAACCATACATGCAAAGTGGTTTCTGCAAATATGTAAATATATAATATGCATATTTAGAAAACTTCGAATACTCATAATAATCTAAAAATCAAATGCATGCTGAGATATATTTTTACATTAAACCATTTTCTCACTATTGATTCACAAACTAATTTTATATTATTACTTATTACATTTATGGAATACTTAAATCATTCGCAAACTAGTGAATAGCATCATGAATAAATACATAAAATAAAATAATAATAATTGTACCAAAGCTTGTTTTAAAACATACATATGTATCCGAGATTCAAACATGTTGCGTGTATTCATATATCAGCTTATTTGAAATAGTAACATGAAAATAAGATAATACGTGCTGATTTTACTATATACCTAAATATCAGGATATCAGTTAAGAACTATGTACTTACATTTGCAAATGATAATTCAAGTCTTAGTAATTCTCCATCACCGTTTTAATGTCACTAATCATCTAATCATCTGATAATCTGGAAAGTATAAAACATAAAGAATTTATTAATTTATTCTATCAGAAACATTGTTTGCTTACTCACGCGTATTAAAATATTTTATTTTTAATAATTACTTTAGGAAAGGTTACGTTACAAAAAAAATATGTCAAAAACAATATAATATAAATCAACCATTATAATATACTCACTCATTTTGATCATGTGAATAATATGTAGCTAATTTATTTTTTCTTAACATTCGTAATGACTCTTTCGTCATTTTAAATAGGTAATGAAAAAATTAAAATAAAACTATAAATCAGTGTATTTAGTATATTTCTGATTTAATACTAATACTCACAAAAATAACAAAATGTTGCTATGACAACAATATTGACATCGGTGAATGTCATTCTGAGGAGTTCATACACAAAGTTACCTACATCAACTCTAGAACATTGAAACTAAGAAAACAGCATACCTAAATAAATTTGGTGAATTCTTTGCAGAGTAGGTACCGGCAGCAATTTAGATCCCTGATACCGGATATATTTCTATGTATTTGTATTATTTTATCATAGTCTTTGTAAGGTATACGAACTGTAATTTAGTGTTAAGAGCATATTTTCTGTATTCATCTTTTAATAATTGGATATTAGCTGGCACTTTGCGTTTATCATTAGAAAAGAAATATTTTTTTTTTTTTTTTTTTTTTTATTTATTAGTAAAAGTACATAACAGATAACAACTATAAATATGGTTTACAAAATAGAAAAAAGACGTTCATAACTCAGCTGTCATCCACAAACATGTACCACAGATAAGTAAATTATTTAAGTATCACATATTCCGCTCATTCATCTGTTCTCACTAGCATATCACACAAGCAGCCATCGCTAACATACCAAAATACAGTTTGAAATATAAAAAGCAGAAAAGAAGATTATGTTGCAACTAATAAGCAAAAAGAGAAATAGGCGGATATGCTGAGGTCAATCTACAGTTTTATTAAGTACACAAACAAGTTCACCAACATTAAATTAAAAATAAAAAAATACTAATTTATTTGAATTAATTATATAAAACACTTATTTGTAGTGTTTAAACTGTGACTTTTTATTGATTAAAAGTCACAGTGGATATAATATAAATAAGTGATTTATTTGTAAGTAATTCAACATGAATTTCCACCGAGAACCGTCGGTTGAAAATATCAACTTCACTGATTTATTTTACTTCATTCATAGTTAAATATTTGTGAAAAATGGATCGGTGTGCCTTTACTTGTGAACTCCTCATCTATAGTACTGAACACTCATTCTCGTATTCGTCGATTCGCATTTTGACAGACATGGAAATAAATATTATTTAGGTATATTAAGTTATAATGTTTTTTTTTTATGAAAAAAAAACATTTATATAGGGATTACTTGATGACACATATAAAAATATGTTTCCTTGGTAAAAATCAAGTAATCTAGTGCTGTAATTATGTAGTTTCAAGCATAAAACCATCTCTATTTTTTAATAATTTTAAATAAATAATTAGACGCAGATTCAACAGCGTGCCGACTCTTTGGCTCGGCTGGCCGAACTAACCCGATTTTTGAGTTCTACGGAAATTTTCATAAAAACTTTCCCGCAAGCGGAAAATTTAAAATGAAAATTTCAAAATATAAATAACACATCACGCTATTATAATCATATGACAAATTATTCAATTAAAATTGTTTTAAATATGTTTTCCTTATTCGAACTTGACGAACTAAAAATTATATTTTCTTATGTGCACGTCACAAATCCCATTTTTTTCGCATATTAAAAAAAATACGGCTAAATATTACCCAAATTTAAGAAAAATAGGTTTTTTCTAAAGCATCCTTGGAGCAAAATTTACTTCATCATTTATGTAACCTCTAAGATGATTGTCTTAAAATACCTCTGCTAGTCGTGATGAAATTTCGGAAGGTGTTTTTCAATCGATAATTTCTACATGAATCTCTCGGTTATTTTTTTTATTATTATTAAAAATACATTAAAATATGTTCAAATTTTGATATTATCAAAAACAAACAGTAAAAATATCATCTCGATCACGAAAATATTGCAATTAATTAATAATCAATGTTGAAAAATGGTTGCGTAAAATCATGTGACAATTTCGAGTTCCCTACCTATCAAGGGCTCTTAAGGGAGCACCTTTGCAAAAAAATTCCAGTAAAATTAAACACAAACTATGTAAATATATCTTTCATTTTCTCAACCTAAAACCTGGCAGTGACACTTTGCGTAGACTCGTTGACAAATAATTAGGTAAAAAATATAGTTAACTTTGACAAATGGCGCAAAAAAAAATATGTCGATAAAATAGACTTCATACCAATAATTTTCAATATTAATATTAGAAAAAAGCAATAGACGGGAGCGTAAAAAATATTACTAAAATCTATGTCCATTGGAATGGACACCAGGTCTGAAGAGTTTAATCCGTTCCAGCCCCCAAAATGTCACCCAAGTTATTTTTGTTAGGCGTTTTTGAATAAGAAAAATGCATTTATAAATGATAATAATAATATTGTATAAAAACGTAGTAAAAGAGTATGTAAAGAAATAAACTAGATTTATAAAGTGTTACTTTCACTTAATTTTCATCACTGCTTTTCTCTCTACTGGTCTTAGCCTTTTTCTCACTTTCATCTGTAGGCCATTTAAAAAAAACATGTCCAAGGAGGTTTGTTTCTTACTCCCTTTCAGAATGTTCCGGAAATGAGCTAGGCAAGCGTCATTTAATAGCTCTATCTCAAATTTTGCTCGTATTTCAAAGCAAAAAATTGCTCGCTTAACAGCTCGTATCTCAAAAAACTCGTATGTTGGGGCACTTGTATGTCAAGGTACCACTGTAATTATATAGTACTTTATCTTAGAAATGATAGTTCATATAAATTTGGTCCATTCCCTGAGCACAAAATTAATTATTTGCACTGTTTCATAGTGCTGTGGCATAAAATAACACCAGACCTAACCTAAACTTATAGTCAAACATAAAAATAATTGTCAATACATGTGCTGTTGTATAAAATAACACAAGACCTAACTTAACGTAACCTGCAGTCAGTCAGTCAGTGTTTAAATATTTGATATGTTGAGTGTGCGCCAAATATGCATATTTAAATCTAAAAAATCTACATAAAAATAGACATTTAGGCATCTTATGTTATTTAATACTCTTATTCAAACTAAATAATGTATTAGTTAATAATGTATTTTGGATGTAGGAAATATACCAAAGATAATGTATTTTTATTTAGTGTGTAAGTAGGTGTACATTCCTTTTGTTCCCACTTTAGTGTCTGAAGGAATCCATGAAATCGAGGAACAAAAAAAAATGTATCAATTTTTCTAATACTATATATTTGTTTCTTTGAGCTACATCTGCTGATGAAATAACCTATATGCTGGGATATCCATGGAAACTCGCATGTACTCGAAAAATAATTCCGTGAATGTTTTTGAATCAATAAGCTACAGAATTTCTAAGACACATAGAAAATGTCATGCAGCAAATAAGTTTTTTGATCTCCAGTAAAATCTTGATAAATACATACACAGGTTTCATGAATCCAGATAATATACGCGGTAATTAATGTTACTATCTACTCAATTGGAAATTGATGAATAAAGACTTGTCTAATTATAGAATGTGTTTGTTTCATGCCATTGGAAGCCTCATTGAGAATTTTGATATTCAATATAGCAATATACTATATCTAGTACAATCTCCTACAAGTGGATGTAAGATATGAATAGGTAAGTGGTCCCAAGGGCATAAGGCAAAAAATATACACACTTTTGATAATGACTCAATCAGTAGAGTCGAAATGTAAAGACGGAGGAGGGAGGGATTGCCTACAACAACTAATAATTTTTACTTAAGTCTGTTTTTGTAATCTGGTTTACACACAAATTTTCAATTCAGTGTAGAAATATAATATTTGGTGATGTCATAATTTTGAAAGAACGGTCCTCTTTTTGGCCAACTATCATTGGGCATTCTCAGAACATGACTCAACCAGGACCATCGTCTCTCCTGTATCACAGACATTATAGATCTCTGCCGGGTGCATAGCATCATTTGTGAGATGTTCATACCATTTGACATCCAAAATCCTCCTAAGACACTTGTTTTCAAAGCCTGGCATTATCCGCTCTTGGTTAAGTGCCAAGACTCACAGGCATATAGAAGGATTGGGATGATACACGCATTGAACAGGCGGACATCTCTCATATACAGAGCTATTAATATGGCACCAGATACATTAGGGAGGTGTGCTGCTTCAAGGACTTGGCACCTAGACATAGCGCTTTATGGTTAACTGGGAGTGCTAGCCATGAGTTGTTAATACATACCATTAAGATCACATAAAACCGTTTGTGGGCACTGTGCTCTTGGAGTGGGGATCATTCCGTGGAGCACCCAGCAAAGAACTAGTCTCCCACTCTTTAACCTAAGTTTTTGAGTGCTTTGTAAAAGGCAGGTATTTGAAAAAATAGTCATTTTACATGTTGAATTCAGCAGTGAGGTTTGCCACACATCCTGAATGTCGTAATTTTTTGTTGGCACAGAGAGGACAGCTTGCATGTGGCTGGTCTGATGGCTACCCCACTAGTGGAATATGCCGTAGTCTGTATTACGCCGGTTGAAAGTTGTGGAAAAGTTTGCCCTTAGGCCTTTGGTAGATAACTGACTATGACAGTTTGAGAGGAGGCCTGAAGACTTATTTGCTCAAAAGGTTTACACATGACACACCTTTAAATTTCATTTTAATTTTTTGACATGAGCTGAATGTCTGCTGAACATAAATTATTATTATTAATTTTTTTTTAAAAAAAAGATATATCTGGGTTTTTGTTATAAACCCAAATATAACCTTATACACCTTTCACAGCAAGCTAAAAGCTTGTGTCGTGAAAGGGGAGTTTGCCGGCACCTGGGATCGAACCCCGGACCCCGTGTTCAAAAGGCTGAGACTCTACCTCTAGGCTACAGACGAACTCATTACTTGTATTATTATCATTTCATCTTTCTGACAGCAATTTTTAATTGATACTATGTAATTTCAAAAATCGTCGGTCTATCTTGTAAACCTCATATATTCAAATTTACTTTTTTTACAGAAGAAGGTTAAAACTATTTATTATTAAAATGGGGAGGAATTTTAAAATTTTAACAATTAGATTTAATAATTATTTTCCAATGTGAATGATTTGTATTAAAAATAATCCAACATATAAATGCATTCATACTTTTTTTTCAATAATTTGGATTTAGGAGTTTTTCACTCTTAACTCTCTAGTACTGGAACGGGATTTATTAGTTTTACAAAGAGTATTAGTACGGAAAAACAAGAACATCAAAGTGAAACAAGGACTTAATTTATAATTTTAAGATGACAAATATTTTTTTATATATATATACATACATACATACCATCACGCCGTTTCCCTCACGGGATAGGCAGAAAGGATCGAACGCCACTTCCTTCTATCCTTTCATACATCTTTCGCTTCCGTCACTGTCATACAATTCCTCATGCATGCTCTCCTGTTCAATGTGCTCAACACATGATCGTCCTACCCGCCTATAATCTATTTTAATGTTAAGTAAGAAAATCCTTTTGTAATATCCTTCTCAAATCGTCATACTTTCTCCGACATTAATGAGGCTATGATACAATTATTGTGGTAGAATTGCTCAGGTATCTGGAATCATAATTTGTATTTTATTATACCATTCACATTACTGAATCCTCAACCTTTCTCCCCAGGTATAAAGTTTTCAAGAAATGAGACACTGTCTATTATTGGATCACACTTTAATTGAATTCTCTGATTGTGCATGCTGTAGACACTCTTAATTGGGGAATTGGCCAGGGGCCGTAGACAAACCGTACTTAGCGATCGTCTACTGGCGAACTTTTCGACAATCTACCTACATGTACCGTATAAAAATGCATTATTGTTGCAATTATTGACGAAAATTCGTTTGTAGTCGATCGCCAAGTGCGTGTTTGTCTAGGGGGTCAGATCTTACTATATGTTTGTAATTTATGTGTTGTGTTGTCAGTTTTCATTGGTAATAAATATGTTTTCATATTTTATTAAATCAATATGTTCGCAGGGTCAACAAGTTTTGAGAGTTTTTCTACTGAATTTGATGAAGGTTGAATATTTTATTGTTTTTGTTAAAGGGGCCTTACGGGCATATTATTATTGCCTTCACTATTTGTAGGCTATTTGCAGGATATGAGATTAAACCTGACTGTGATACATCCCCATCCCTCTAGTGAAATAAGTTACAACAGTTTTGCCATTATACTTTATTGTATATAGTTTTTACAATATATGTATATAAATTAGAATGATTGATAAGCTGTGCAGTAAGTGGATATGTTAATTGATTGATGGAAGGGGAGTGTTCTCCAACACATCCTCATAACAAACACCACATACCGCATACAGATTGATACTGGTACAATATAACATGATATCTATGAAGGTGAATAAATAAAATAGCTAAATATTATTTTCATTTTACCTAAATGACATGTACTACATTCCCTTCCTTGTGCCTCTCCACACACAGTGTAATAGATTATAAGATGATGATGCCACATTCTCTTCTGTTGTTAACATCAAACAAGTGAAACTATGTAAAAAAATACATCCACAATGTGTTGATCTAATATAATATTTAAACAAGTACATAAATAATAAACAAGTAGGTAGTATTCTACTTTACAAACATTTTCCCAAATATACAATAAAATAAAATAACTATGTACAAATTGATAAAGAATTGAAAGCGACCAAGATCATATAGAGTATCTGACACAATCTGTAATAAAAGTGTGTTACAGTGTGAGTATGTAACAAGTTGTACATGTATCACTCTGGTCACTGTGTCATATACATGTATGTACAAATTGGGAGGATAGTGTCACCAAGTCTTGGAGTGGTTTAACAGAGGTTCACCTCATGATAGTTCCTAAACTGTTCTTCAGTGGAGGCTATGCTGACTGACCACTGGATTCAGCAGGAATATATTGTGCATCTGATGTGCTCCCTGATGTGCAGTATACCACCTGTAACATATTTTTAACCATTATCCCTCAGAATGTTTTTTTTGTAATTTCAATTTACTTCAGTTAGTATATGTACATATATTCGCTTGTATGGACATTAATTCAATTTTTTCCCAACAGAGGACTTAATTGCATTTTTCACAGCCAACTTCACATTTGAGTTGGATAATCATAATATATTTCCCAACAGAGGACTTAATTGCATTTTTCACAGCCAACTTCACATTTGAGTTGGATAATCATAATATATTTCCCAACAGAGGACTTAATTGCATTTTTCACAGCCAACTTCACATTTGAGTTGGATAATCATAATATATTTCCCAACAGAGGACTTAATTGCATTTTTCACAGCCAACTTCACATTTGAGTTGGATAATCATAATATATTTCGACATTTTTTACTTTTGTAAACATTATTTAGATTTTTTAGATTTTATATGTCAACTTGATAATTACTTTTACATAGTCAGTATGAAAATTCTTAACAAAACAAGTGGGATGTCAAAAAATACAAGTAATTTAAAATAGATGTCAAAACATTATACTTTTGTAAACATTATGAACATATCCTTTGGGAATGTCCTTTGATGATGGATTCAAAAGAGGAAATGATTCTGGGTATAACTGTGGATACTCCTCGAGCCATCTGATTTGGGGAAGTGTTTTTAAATGCCACGAATAATAATGCTACACACTTTAAGGTATTGGTGGATGTGTGTGTCTCAAGGTGGGGTCCACCGCCCACTGACTTGGCAGGGTCAGAGATAGTATAGGGATAGCAGAGGGAATAGTGCTACTGATAGACTGGAGGGAGTTGAAACAATAACAAATTGTCACCTAATCAGATAAATACTTTACTTTTGTACAATCGAAAAGGTAAAATGCCGTTCAGGTAAAAAAAATATCCCATGTATTTGGAGAAGATGAATGAACGCCAAAGCCAAAATTGGATTTGAAAATTTAGATGTTGAAGAAATTATTATATTCTGGAAGGCGAGTTGCAGACAATAAATGCATTAATCAATGCAAACAGGCGAATAACAACTGGTGAGATCGCTGACAGATTAAATTGATTGAATTTGGCTGTTGGAAATACCTGAACATAATCCAAAATGGAAGCATGTTAGTATAAGAGAGATGACAAAATGTATTTGACCAGAAAATATTTATTAATAACTCAAAGAGGTCATGTTATGAGTAAACGGCGCTTTACAAATTGTCCATATATATATAATATTAAAATGTTACTTAAATTGAAATAATTTACCTGCTGTCCATTGCTGTTGGACATGACATACTGTTGTTTCATTTCACTTCCACCTTCTATAACAAACAAATTTATTTCAACTACATATCATCATTTTATTGTTGCTATTGTTGGAATTCCTTTGTTTGGTTTCTCTTTATAGTGCTCTCTGATATATTCAAGTTTTTAATAGTTAAAGCATTTATGTCTGATGTACTGTGGGAAGGTGTGCCCATCATACTTTTCTTGTATTTTTTCAATAATATTTAATGGTTTTTAATGACTGAATGAATCCTCATTCTCAAAATGAAAACTTTAATAGTGCTGAGATATTCATGCTCAGAGCTTTTCATGCTTTTCATATTGTATATCAACGACATAGGTTCTTGTTTCCGTAACTCGGATTTTCTCTTGTTTGCAGATGATACGAAAATTTATAGAAGAATTAACAGTTCCGAGGACTGCGAGCTTTTGCAGGCAGACTTATTACGTCTTTCGGAATATTGTAAGACAAATCAATTATACTTGAACATATCTAAGTGTTGCGCTATATCATTCACAAGGAAGCCGCACCGAATTTCGTTCGAGTATCATATTGACCGGCAGGCGATACACAGAAAGGATGAGGTTCGGGATTTGGGAGTGATAATGGATGAGAAACTGCTTTTTCGCACTCATGTCGAGTATATAGCTGATAAGGCATACAGGATGCTCGGTTTTGTGTCGAGAGTGGGTAAACCATTTAAATCCGCATTTACTCTCCGAATCCTGTACTATGCATTTGTCAGAAACCAGTTGGAGTTCTGTTCTGTTATTTGGAGTCCACAGTACATTACGTATATTGAACGAATTGAGAACATACAGCGTAAGTTCATAAAGCGTTTAAATTATCTGTCCGGGGTACATTTTGATGATTATAAAGCTGCTGTTCACTACCATCGCATCCCCACACTCGAGAATAGAAGAACCGAGATTGACATGGTGTTTTTATTTAAGATCCTGAATGGCATGGTTGATTCTGCGAGACTAATGAGTGAAATATCATTCAACTGTCCAACGCGTGTTGTTCGTTCACAACGTTTGTTTCGACTCCCTATAAGCTCTACAAACTATGTTCAGAATTCTTTCTTGAAGCGAGCTTGCTCTGTCTATGACTCATTTTTCCAGGGTCTTGATGTGTTTGCCATGAGTTTGAGAGGTTTTAAATTGTCTGTGTCCGATGCGTTGAGGACCTCATTGATTCCGCTTCCACCTAATTAGAGTTGATGGTGTTAAATTTGTTTGAGGGATGACGGTGACCTGCTGTATGGTCTTTTGTTTGTTCTTTTGTTTGTAAATTTCCGATTTCTATTTCCACATTATTTTTTTAAATTTTTTTTTTATTGCTATATTGTTCGTTGTGTTTCGATTGCCCTTAATGTCGTGTATTGTTTAAATCAATCCTTTTTATGTTTAGTATTTGTTCTATGTGGTTTTGCATGTTTTGTTTTATAGGTGGTAATTATTTCTTGCATGTGTTGGATAATTATTATTCCTATTTGCTTATGACAAATTTTAATATTGAATTTTAAATGATGTTAAATTTTGAATTTTAAATTTTGAGAGATTTTATATGATATTTTTATATTTTTAATTTTATTTTCATGACTCATTGTATTGTTTTTATTGCTTATTGTTTTATTGTTTAATCCTACGATTATTGCTTTGTGAGCATTATTCTATTGATTTTTTTTTTTACATAATTTACTCTATTCTATTGTAATTGTTGTTTGTTGATTTATCTGTTGTGTTTAGTTATGTATGTTTGTAGAGCACATGAGGGTAATATAGGGATCTTCACTGGTTTGCTTATTGCTAAATATGTTATAGACCATTGTATTTTTTGTATCAACTGTATGTATCCTGTAAAATTGAAATAAATAAATAAATAAATATTAATGGTGTTGTCTAATCAATGTGCCCTAATTGAATTTTATTTTCATTTCACTGTAACATTATAATAATAATATAATAATAATAAACTTTATTGTGCTTAAAAAACATACATATAAACAGATTATAAATACCAATAATTATCATGCACAATGGGCGAGTTTATCGCGTGTAAGCGATATCTTCCAACTAACCCAAAAATCATAAAAAAAAAGAAAATAATATATACATACATAAAAAGTTTAATAAATATACATACAAGCAAGCAAACACCTGCGCACACAATGAGGGAAAGTCCGGATATCGAGGGAAGGGAAGAGAAGGAATGCTCGCCGTGTATATATACTACACGTGAAGAAAACGTTTCCTCAGGGTTTACAAAGTGAAAGTATTAAAATTTTGAAGACTAGCGACCACCGAGCTGCCTTCTAAACAATTGATATGTGGGACAGGTACGGATACTAGGCGGAAGTTGATTCCATAACCTAGCACCGAGAACTGTGAAGGAATCTGTAAAGAAACCAGAATGGTGTGAAGGAAATGCCAGTAAATTGTTATTGGCTGATCGAAGAGGGAGTCCATGTGAATGCAGGAAATGAAACCTTTCTTTTAGGTAAGGCGGAGTGTTGGGATCAAAAAGTATTTTGTATAGAAGACAAAGGGTGTGGAAGTCTCTGCGTTGGGAAACGGTCTTCCAACTGAGTCGAAGACGGTACTCAGAAATGTGATCAAATTTTCTAAGGTCATATACATAACATACGCAAACATTTTGTAATAGCTCCAGCTTATTCAAACCTTCTACAGAGATGTCTAAATAGCAGATGTCTGCGTAATCTAAAATTGGAAAAATGAGTGATTGAATAAGAAGCTTCTTTGTATCAACTGTGAGAAAATTCCGGAGCCGTCTAAGCGAATGGAGCGAAGCGAAAACCTTTCGACTTACCTCGCCGATTTGTTTGCGCCATGAGACCTGACTATCGAAGTAATCACCCAGATTTTTGACATTATCAGAGAAAGGGATCGTTGTACCGTTTAACTCCAATGAAGGTAGCGGTGTAAGATTTAATGAAGACAACAATCTGGGACTACCCATTATTATAGCCTGTGATTTAGATGGATTCACCAGAAGACCGTGACTTTCGCACCAAGATCCAATGTACTGAAGATTAAAGTTAATGTTATTAAAAGCTTCATCAACTGTTGTCCCATCAAAATGAATGTAAAGTTGGAGGTCATCGGCATACAGATGGTAGGATCCACGGAGGCGCTCAGTGATTGGATTAATAAAAATAGAAAACAGAAGAGGAGATAGTATGCCACCCTGAGGGACGCCAGCTCGAAGACATATCCAATCTGATATATTATTTGAAACTGAAACCCTCTGCTTTCGATCCCTAAGATAAGAGTTCATCCAGCAAAGAGCAGGCCCCGTGATATTGAGCGCCTCCATCCGCGCAAGTAGAAGATCAAAATCAACACAATTAAATGCACTACTAAAATCCAGGAGAGTCAGCAGTGTGAGTTGCCTTCCCTCCATGGCAAACCTTATGTCATCAGAAATTTTCAACAAGGTTGTTGTGGTACTATGACCTCTCCTAAAACCTGACTGAAAAGAGTTGATGTAGTTATGCGCTACAAGATAGTCGTTCAGTTGTCGATGAACAATTTTTTCAATAACTTTGGAATGAAATGGGAGAATTGAAATCGGTCTGAAATCTTTCAGCGAAGAGGGAGAGCTTACCTTTGTGAGTGGAATAATATTGGCGACCTTCCATTCAGAGGGGAAAATCCCAGAGGACAGTGAAGAGTTTATAATATACGTCAAAATAGGAATTACGGAATCTAGGATGAGTTCCGGCATCCTCAAACTCAGTCCATCGCATCCCACCGCCGTGGACTTGACAGACAAAAAAGACTTTCGAACATCGGACATGGAAACAAACTGAAAACTAAAAGGTTCGTCATCACTATTTCTACAATTCCTAATGATGTCCAATGTTGACTGTTTCGCCTGAGGATTTATCGTCACCGGCAGAGAGGAGAAATGATTGTTCAAGTCATTAAGATCAAGGGAAGCAAAATCAGTGGCGTTGTTCGGCTTGCCCACACCGTGGCGTTTAAAAAAATTCCAGGTTTCCCTAGAAGAATAGGAAATATTGGTCAAAAAGTATTCTTTTTTCGCTCGACGGCATAGCTGGGAACATCTCCGTCTAATGTCTTTATAATTTTCCCATCTGACAGGACATCTTGAGCTTTTGGATTTTGTCTTAATTCTATCTCGCTTGGCCATTAGCTTACGAATATCATCCATCAGCCATGGTGCAGGAGGACGTTTTAACGGGACAGTTTTAATCGGGGCATGCCTATCAAATAGTTCGGTTATGGAATTGTTGAAATCTGCAACCATTGCATTCACATCATTTGTTGAATAAATGCTATTCCAATTAATTGCCTCAGAATCAGATTGAAGAGTATCCCTGTTAATTCGCTTGAAATCTCTAAAAGAGTACAACCTAGGTTTTTCTTTAGGCATCTTAACTTTGTATGAAAGGTAAATTAAATTGTGGTTAGAAAAACCAGATGCCGTCAATTGGCCATGCCCTCTCACTTGGTTAGTCGAAGAAGTTATAACTAAATCCAGAAGTGTTTCTGAATCTTTTAAATGATGAGTTGGTCGCAGGGGTAGTACATGCAAATTCAATGCGTGTAATAAATTTAGCAACCTTGCAGCACGATTATCATTTCTGTATTGCAGACATGTATTATATACATGTATTGAAATCTCCCATTAAAATACTATGGGCGAAGTTGTGTGTCAGAGGTTCTAATAGTGTTTCGATTTCATGGAAATAGTTACAGTTGGGTGGGCAATAAAATGCCCCTAGTAATATTTAGGAGTGTAAAGCGGAAATCTCAATTAACAAGTACTCTATACCCCCCACAGCCAGAGACTCAGATGACGCTACGACCCTGTATCCAATATCCTCACGGAGATAGATGGCAATGCCGCCACCGACACGATTGGCTCGATCACAACGGATAAGCTTGTAACCCGGAATAGGAAATATTGAAGAAGAGTATCGGTTTAAACCAAGTTTCACTAACAAGCAATGCGTGAAATGGGACATCCGTGAAAGAAGCCAGGAGTTCATCGTAATGTGCTGGGATGCTTTGAGCATTTATGTGACAGATATTAAGAATTGAATGTGAAGAAATCAACGAACCCTGTAAGCGATCAGAGAGATTATATTCCTTGAAGTGAATATATTCCACAAAACGGCGCACTATAAATTGTCTAGTTATTATTATTATTATTAGGCAGTGAGCTAGTTGAAGAATTGTAAACCGAGTTAAACGAGTCTGTTGAAGAGTTTAGAGTAAGGGAGGTGGAAACGGAGGAGGAGGGGAGAGAGTAGAAGGAGTCATTTGAATGGGAAGAGTTGGACATGTCAAAATGTGCACAGGATATTAAATATAAATAAAAATAATATGAACAATAATAATATAAAAATAAATAAAAACAATATAAAAGAGTAAAAATCTACTCAAATAAAATGATTTGTTCAATGAACCCAAAATATCCCACAGACAAGAGCAATAAACAAGTCAATTAAAATCCGCCCCTCAAATCCAACAGTCCATATGAACAACATTTTTTGACTTGAACTGGAGTATGGCAATGTTTAGTTTGTTTTTACATTTTTGTACATGTGTTGAATGATTGTGTGA
Source organism: Athripsodes cinereus (assembly GCA_947579605.1). NCBI lineage: Eukaryota > Metazoa > Arthropoda > Insecta > Trichoptera > Leptoceridae > Athripsodes > Athripsodes cinereus. Next base: position 10,153,824 of record OX388308.1, on the reverse strand, counting down.
TATTATAAAGTTTATCTGTAGACTTATAAAGGCAATTGCCATATATTGTATTTAAATAAATAAATATAAAATATATCATAATAAAAGGTAAATCTGACAAGCGCAGTACATACATTCAAAGGATCCATGCAACGGCGCGATTTTGTATGTTAAAAACTGCGTAATTAAATGTTAATTACGTAATGTTGTCATGTTATATAGTAAATGAGTTAAATAAAATGTGAGTAAGAATCACATATATGCAATCTTAATAAAAACTTAAAACTTGGAATAAATAAGAAACATTACGACATTTTGTAATAAAATATGACCAAATTAAACACGAAAATATACAAGTGCGAAGGCAGAGAATAAATGTGCGTAAGAAAGTGAGTGCAATAAATAATAGAGGGCTTAAATGTGTCAAAAATAAAAGAACGTAAGAAAAATAATCAATGGTGAGCTAGCAGGAAGGAGAAACATTTCAATATATCATGCACAGAATAAGTATGGGAGAAACAGTGAGCATTAATTGTATTTAAATACGCTTTTAATTGCATGCGAGTACCACGCACACGTTCCTCAACCTCTCAAACAAATCGCTGCATCAAGTGTGGTGCGCGACGCGATTGATAGTTAAAAACATTATGGACGTTTACGAACACTCGTGTGAATTACGAACATGTGGGAAGCGCAGCCAACTTCACGGTTGTTTATACTGTGTCGGGGTACCGATAAGCAGAAAGTTTAAGTGATTGTGGAATACAATACAAACAAAAATTTGACACATAAACCAAAAAGAGTGATATGTAATGAAGTGAAAATAAATTATTAATAGAAAAAAGTCAATACTTTTTAGTGTATTTAGTGCAATGTGTAAAGAGCGGAGTAATTCTACTTGTTTGTACGTGGCCTCAACTGTCTGCAATCCTTCGGTATATTATCAAGGTCAGCCATTTTAGATATTATTTTCTTTGAATTGTTCAGTAGTTTTATGAATATGTTTCCATTCATCGACCAGCAGTTACCGGTTTCCAGCTTCTTCTTAGCTTCAGTCAGGAGTTCGAGTGCTTTCCGCGTTAAAGATTCTGTTATGAGCCATTTAGATCCTTTCAGGCAAGATTTCTTCTTCCAGACATCATCCTTGTACAGGAAAGAGGTGAATTTAATTAGGATAGGCCTTGGCCTGTCACCTTTCTTGCCGAAACACCGCATGTCCTTGATTGAAGAGGGATTGACTGCGAGAGGTGTCTCCTTGAGTGCCGCATCCAAAGTCAAGTTCTCTGGTGCGCCATGTAGAATTAACATTTTTTTCCGTCGAGACCTCTCAATCTCCTCAATTCGGTCTTCTTGCTGTTCCACTCTTGCCTCAAGGCTGTCCAGTTTTCCGATGACAGCGTTTTTGAAAACTACATAGTCTTCCATTGAGCTGGCAGCGGCCGCCTCACACTTGCACGCAGTAAGTTTGGACTCCAGAGCAGCCAATTGTTGAGTAAAATATGCTTTGAAAGATTTAAAATCCTTGGCGTCCAGTTTACCTTCCATATTAACCCTTACTGTGAGAATATTGGGCTCAATTTAATTAAAAAGCGTTTTCATACGCAGCGGAAAAAAAATAGGTGTTGTTGCCGCGAAAAGATGACAGATGACAAAAGATAACATTGATAATTATTCTAAATAGGGTTAACAATTTTTAATGCAGTATTTATGTATTTCTAATTTATACAAGTTTCATTTTGTCTGCAGTCTCAACACAGGCAGGCGTAAATCCAGCAATACTGTATAACTAGTAATTTAAAAATACTAAATTTATCTATGTATACCCTCCAACGTGTCTCAGGTGGGGGTAAGCAGAGAGAATGTCTATCTTTACACACTTCTTTCACTTTCGTTTCTCTTATTAAACATATCACCGTCTTTGACAATTTGATTCACATGGAAATTCGTGCTCTCTCACATAATCAAAATTACACTAATTCAAAAGACTGATAATTATTGTCAAATATTGTGTATATACATTATAATTATTTGCTGATATAGAAGAGATAGAATAGTTTTTGTAATTACCATTTTGCGTGGTGGGTGAGGAGCTTCTGTTTTCCATCTCACACCCAAAGAGACAGTGATGTACAGTCCAGCGAGGTTCAAATGGGATATGTGTTTTTACTTTAAGCTCTGTGGTGAGCATGAGAATGTGTCTGCATGGAAGTCTGAATACTTTGCTGAACTGGCAGGAGCATTCTTGAGTTGAGGTTCCATATTTTCTTATAGAACCAGGGCCTTCCTTGTCACTGGAACTAATAATGCTAAATGAGTTTTTTTGGTAGAGAATCCCATGGCCCTAAGAGTTACCTCTATAACTAAAGTCTTGGATACAAATCGTCTTTAATTTCTACAATAGTCAATGAAACTGCATCAAACTTTTAGCTGACAGAACAAATAAAATGATAGATTGTGATTTATATATATATATATATATATATGTGAGATGTAACACGATAGGTATGATTTTAACATGAAGCTAAGCATCACTTGCAGAGTAGAGAAAAAGTATTAGGTGTCCCGACGCTTACGAATCGGCTCTGGCTGGCTTAAGCGCTTCACACCATGGTAACGTTCACCCATTCCACCTTTTCTCTCTTATGCTTCTTTCATATACTCCTTTCAGAGCGGGTGACTGCACTCATCGCTGAAAAGCGACTTCGTCCAGCCAACCGCACCTACTAGGAATCGAACCCGGTACCCCTGTGTTACGAGTCAAGCACTCTAACCGTTAGGCCACT
>OX388308.1:10084333-10150862 GCA_947579605.1 Athripsodes cinereus | reverse complement strand
GCTGATATTCTATATCAGCAAGATTATGATTGGTGTGAATGTGCCTTTACGGCAATTTGTGGTGCGAAGACGCCTTTACTACGGCTTGCATACAAAATACACATGTTATTTATTTCGCGGTCAACAGATACTGGAACATTGTGAGTGTTTTTTTACATACGCGCGGGCAGATAAACCTTATGACAACAATTGCCAATAGTTTTTTAGAGAAAAAAATAATTATTTTCCGTTTTATATTAGATATAAACAAGACATTATTTTCAGCATATCACCAGATTTCTTTAAAATACTTCGCAATGAATGTGTTAAGAAAACATTTATGAGATTTTAAAAAAATTACTAAAACAGAATAAGAATAGTATTAGAACTGCAGTATGAAGGACGTTAGTTTAAAAATCGCCTCACATACTTAACTAGGAAAAGTAATGTCAAGAAATTGCTGCTACAATATATTTTTTATTTATTGGCTGCTTTTCTGTCAGAGAGAATGAGCAACTGTATGAAAGGATGTGAATGTGTTGGCCCCAGACTAATTTGGATCCGCTTCAAGGTAGGGTTGACTAGGATCCTTCTCATGATTGGGTACGGTCCTGGAAACGATGCCATAGATACGGAAAAAGAAGAGTTCTGGGACAGTGTGCGAAAGATTGCAGACGATAGGAAAGAGAATGAAAGATTGATTTTGGCAGGTGATCTCAATGGATTGGTTGGTGTCAAAACTAACGAATGAAGTAATATGTACGGAACTTAGGAAATTTATATTCCAAATAAAATATGTTTTTGGCGGCAAAACTAAAATATAACTTAGGGTTAGTTGGAAGAGATCGCGCCTTTGCGATTAACTCGCCCTCAGTATATTGATTGTATCTAACTTGAATGTTTACCTTTTATGTAATAATATTGTTTGTAATCAATCTACAGTAAAGAATGAATGAATAAATAAAATAAAACTGGCAAAAATAAAAGCTAAGTACTTTGAATATAGATTTCCCAGTTTCTTTCATATTACTCGACAACGGGTGGGGCCGCTCAAGTTGGCTACTGTGCCATTAAGGTCATAGGCTGTATCACGTGTACAATCCGAAACTACGTTCTCGTCACCCAGAAAACAGTTCCAGGATTAATAGGTATTTTTAACAGGTATTTGTAAGTAACAGGTTAGGAACTACCTGTTACTGGGAAATACCTCATACGCTCACCACTACCTATGACTATGTTTTGACAGTTAGACCGCTAGGACGCGCTAATAACTAGACAGATGATGAAAGTATAGACAAAATATTTATGGATAAAGGAGTTATGTGCGCCGCATAACGTGTTCATCCTGTCGTTTGTTTTTTTCGCGTGATTTCGTCACAATGGATGAAGGCGTTATGTTCCCATAACGCCTTCATCCATTTAAAATCTCAAATTTAAAAATTAATATTGTTACTGGATGAAAGTATTATAGTCCCTTAACACCTACATCCATGTTATGTTTGAAAAATATGTAACATAACACCTTCATCCACTGTGAAAATGGTATTTAGGCTCCTTTTCGAGAGTTGTTATTAGGTTCACGTGAAAGAGCGTTACTTAAAACTTCCATCTGCGTAAAAAAGTGAAAACTTGTATTTTTGCGACATAACACCTTCATCCACTCGTGTCTTCAATTATTCCCTAATTATACCTAATTAAGAATATTTCTATACAAAGTGTACTACATAAACTCGTGCTTCACTGTCATTGTGCGCAGACTGAAATCAGTGGTGAGTGTATGTAAAATAATCCTCAAAACACACTTTTTTCCATTTATGTAAATCACGCATCGACAAGGTTGATTTTCGCTCAGCACAAAAATAAAAAGAAATAATACAATAATAAATAGATACCTTGATAAACAGGGTTGCAAAACATCTTAACAACAAAATATTACTGTTTCCAATTTTAAACACATATGTATATTAAAAGTACATTTGAAAAAATGACGGATGCCCAGGAGATAATTAATATTGCAAAAAATGCACTATCACAACTCAATAATAAATAAAAACTAAAGATATGATGGCGGCCGTGAGTATGGCATCAGCAAAAATTACACATGCATACTTAGAGAACTCAAGCGGTCCAGCCGCAAATAAAACAGTTGGAATATGTGAAATGTTGTTGGAACTCTCAGAGCGAAGTGAACAAGCAAAAAACGTAATACATAATATCCCTGAAGTAGATACTGAATTAATGACTCGTGATCACATTGCTAAAGATGTTGAGCAAACTTCTGAGATAATACACAGCATTGAAAGTATGAGTGACACGTCTATAGTAAGAGTACAATGACTTGGTCTAAGACAAAATGACACCTATAAAAGTTACTTTTAATGATGGTGAAGATGTAAAAGCTTTATTTTTAAACAAGTTTAAGTTGCCAAAACATATAAAGGTTAAACAGGATTAAAGGTTAAAAGGTTAGACAGATATATCAATGGATCACCGAAAATTGTGGTTGCCTTGAAAAAAAACTTTTAAGCAACATGAACTTTTACTATCAGAATATTAGAGGTTTGGGTACAAAGCTATCATTACAAAGACAAAACGTACCAGTTTTACACTACCCTATACAATATGTACATATCAACAGAGACGTGGTTGGACAGCTCTATAAAGAATTTGGAACTTGGATTTGCATCTTACAATGTGTATAGAAAAGATGGAAATGCTGAAACTAGCAATAATAAAAGAGGTTGCGGTGTAATGATAGCAATAAAGAAAGATATTCAATCAACATGATTTTATTGTGACGCGACTATCCATCGCAGTGTACTTGGACTAGTCGGAAAATGTGGCATGAGTTCCTCCTCCCTAAACTTGTCCACATTTGTGGACAAGTTTAGGGAGTCAGCAATTTTTTTTGATCTGCAAATGCAAACACTCAAAAATACCACACGGCCTTCATCATAGATAACTTCTTCTTCATCATAGATAACTTCCTGGCCCGAAGCAGTACCTCAGTGGTTCCCCAGCTCCCTAACAGTCCCGATTTAGCTGCCTGTAACTTTTCTTTGTTCCCCCGACTGAAGAGAGAGCTGAAGCTTGTTGACTTAATTTTGTTTTCTGTGTTTTGTTGGCGCATTTGGAGTTTGATTGTTGTTTAATAAAGAAAAGTACAAGGTTTTTTAATAGAAATAGATTTTTACTATTCTTCAAAGATACATATAGCTATTGTAAATCGGATAAGTTATACAACATTTATTTATAATACTATGTTTTTCATAGATTCCATACAACGCATTAGGAGATTTTTGTTATTCGTAATTTTTAAAATGAAACTATTATTATTATTATGTTATTCCACTATTGACATTATTTATTTTTACGAGCCGACTTTCAATAGCTTCCGCTCTCATCGTCAGGCAAAAAGTAAAGTGAAAAATAAATAAAGTCAATAGTGGAATAACTAGGTATATATCGTGTTTCATTTTAAAAATTATTAATATGCACTTCCACCAAGAACCGTCGATCGATAAAATAATATTATTAATATTAAATTAAAATTATTTTAATATTAATAATATTATTAATATTAAACTTTATTTGTTATTTGTATTTAAGATTTTCAAATTAAGTTTCTTTTTATCAATTATTAGGATTGTAGGTACTTGCAAGGATATTGACATGTGGAAGAACAGACGCGGTCGTTGAAGATAATAAGATGGATTTGATAATGGCTACAGCACATGGTAGTATGATTATGGACAATATTGGTGGAGAAGAAAAGCAAAGTAGTAGAAATTGATCTGGTATGTAAAACAAAATTATTTTTATGTAAATTGTATTTGCTTGCATTTCTTCATTTGATTCTAAATTATACACAGCTAAATGGACGCAAGTAATTTGTTTTTAATAGATACCAAACTGATTTGAAGGATTAATTTTTGTTGCATTTATCAGGAATGGACTTGGCACTTAGATAGAAAATAATGGAATGGATACGTCGATTGTTAAATATATCATTATTTTATCCCTTTCTGTCTGTTTTATAAGTTTTAATCTCATTCACTGCATTGCAACAACAATCTGTGGTCTGGTCAATAAAAAGATTTATTGTTAATATGCATAAATATGTCACTTATGATTTTTATACAAGTGAAAACTTGTAACATTCAACATATTACTTACATTATACTGTAGTGCCATTCCATAGGGGTTCCATGTATAAGTTATACAATCGTTATTAAATATCAAAAGGAGGTGGATAATATGTAGACTGTGTGCGTAGTGCATTTCTCTAGATGTGATTGGCTGGTGCATTGTGTGGTGTGTAGTATACCCATCATTGAAGAACGTGTTAGTAATCATTTACATCTCAAAGTGGGAGCACGTCAGTTAGTTGAAAAATATATCGCTAATTTCGTAAAATAATACGGTGACCATTGAGTGAAGCAAAGAAACTAGGAATATTGAAATAATTATTTTAATATTTATTTATTCCTTTGTTGTCCTCACAAAAAGAAAAAATACCTGCTATTGATCATTTTCATATATTTTGTTAATGGTTTCCATACTTATGACCACCACTGTGTATATATAAATACATATATATTTTCATGTCAGAGGTATATATAGTCGTTCACTGTATAAATAAAAAATGAATAGTGCTTTCTAATTGTTTCTTTCTCAATTGTATGTATGTCTATATTTGTTATTTTTGTAAGATTTTGAAATAAATGTTTTCTTTTTGATTTGAATTTTAATCAGCCCTGATTATTATTTTAATATTATGATATTTCAAAATCTTATCCAAAGATCATAATATTGCTAAAATGAAATAATGAAGTCTAATAAAGAATGAAAACTAGAAACATAATCTCCTTCTTAGACTAATAAATTTAAATATTATTTATCATACATACAAACAATGGACACCCTATGAGCGGTGCACTCTTACATAAATTCTAGTCTACTAAAGTTTGTTGAGTGATCATAATAATATTGACAGTAACTCACCCAGCTTTTTGATTGAGTGCCCTTTGAGCCAACACAGTTTGCTGATGTATCAGAAAATAAGCGTACTGTGTTATTGTGTCAGTTGGTGACTGTTTTGAGTTAATGGTATCCTGTAACAAATTGTCGTACATACTTTTTTTTATTATTTATATAATAATAACAAATCTAAAAAGATATATATCATTTAAAAATTAAATGAAACAAAAACCAAACCAATAAATTCAATATACCTGCAACCTGGAAAGTGCATACAACTTCCTAGCTTCTTCCACACTGTGCACTACTTGGAAAAAGAAAGGGACAAATTCTTCAGGCTGAAGACCTGCCGACGTTGATAAAGGTTCAAACTTTTCTACCACTCTCTCAATACCCTGGAAACACATGACAAACATATTTTTACTATCTACATTACATTGTATCATTTGAATTTGGTCCTGGACATTGAAAGGGACAAATATACCTTATGTAAAACATTTGTGAAGTTATCTGCTTCAAGCAATTTTAATGTTTTTTTGTAAAGAGCTCCAACCATTGTGGCGAGCCTGTTTGTTGCTGCCACAGTGTCTTGTCCTTTGAGTAATGAGTCTAACACTGACTTGAGACTAGCCAGAGTTGGTGCAGGGGTGACTTGCCTGCACGACCATCTTGCCACTTGGTATACATTGCTGCAAATGTTGGCTCCAGGGAAACACCACTTGATGTCCTGTAATAGTTTAATTTACCATAAAATTTCTCACAACTAGTGGTTATGTTGTATCAACATGTAAATTTCATCTATGAGACGTACTTCAGTGTGATTCTCTGGATCAGTGACTACACATCTCACTTGGCGCCATGCTGGATTACATGATTTGAATGTTTCCAGTAGCCAACGTACATTGTCATCACCCAAGGGTGATATTCCTGTAATAAACACAAATGGATACAGAATGGTATGATCACACACTATAACTACATCTGAGGGTGTCCGTGGAACAGTGACGAGAACGCCAAGTAGGTAAAAAAAAACGTGCAATACGTGCGCGCTATCACGAGGAATATTTTGATATATATTTCAGGTTTTTATATTTAGTAATTACAAAAAAAATATCAAATTTTAAACAAATAAATATGTGCTATCTCAGTATCTTACTCTCCCCCCTTCCCTAGTTTCTAATTCCCTTATTTACGCTTAGTACAAGTTTCATTAATTCTCAAACCGTGGTGCTGCGAGTGTTTCCATATATTTATTTATTCATTATTTTTGAAGAAATTATAATGGAAAACATTTCTGGATACACTAGAAAAAGAATATCCAGACCTGAAAGTGTTGGGAAGTTAACATAAATTAATTTATCTATTATTTATATTCTTCCTCTTTTGTTTAGAGTCTGTCATTTTCATTATTTAATAATTATACTTTTTTTTTATTAATGTTTTGAAATAATGTCTATTCATAAATTGCTGCAAGTAATATAATTATACAGTGTACCTAATCATTCTTGGAGTAATTTTTTAATAGATCTATTGTAATATTTGTCAATACATATAATACTAAATTCGGAGGTGTTGACATGTTCGCCGGTAGTTCTCGCATTTTCAAAAAGTCAGTTTTGCAAGTTTTAAGCGGCAATTAATACTCTTATAACAATAAGATTAATATCAGTTTGGGTTTCTCTGCATCTCAAATAATTTTCCCTTTACTTCCTTCCTTATCTTTATATTTTCATTTGTGACACTGATTCATATTTTCGTATATGTATATAGAACAGGTAAGTAGGTTAGGTTGTGAAGTGAATGACAGCACTGATTGTTTAATATTATTTATTGAGTAACTACAGGTCAAATCTCGGTGTAACGAATACCGAAGTAACGAAATTTCCAGTATAACGAATCTATAATTTGTCCCCGAGAAATTTCCATACAAAATGTACCGCACCAAAATTCATTATAACGAAGACCGATCTCAGTATAACGAAGTTTTTGTCTGAGTGCTTTAGAATTTACTTCTAAATTAACTCAATTTTTTTGTGAAATTGGCTTATTCTTGACTTCTGGTGACATAACACGTGTTTGTAAGTGATTGCATCACATATGGTTTACAAGTGTTCCTTTTTTTATTTCGTTTTATCGTCTATTGCCCATCTTTATTTCGCTGATTCTAAAACTTTACATTGCAATGTATCCTGTTGTGTTTGTTCTACATTTCGGTGATTTTAAACTTTTTTTAAAAAACATTTTACGTTACATCATTTTTGTGTGTTTTTTGTCTTTATTAAAATGGAGCAAAAACGATGACAATTCACTCTGAAGGAAAAAGTAAGCATTTTGGAGGAGATAGAAGATGCTTTTTAAAAATTTTCAAAGTTGGAGGAATACATTTTTAAAGCCGCTACAGAAAATTCAAAACAAACTAAAATATCAAATTTTTTGTCAAAAAATAATAATCTTCTGCTGTTTTTGTACACTTTTTATATTTACATATTTTTTTTTGAGTGTTGAGTATGTGTGCATTAAATATACTTTTTAAATAAATCTATGTATCACAGTTTGAAGATCGCTGTTTTATTTGTTTTCTGTCCAGTAACAAAGATTTTTTTTATGATAGGAACACGACACCCTCAGCAGGTACAAAGGGTGTTCTATACTTCTGCATTAGTAGGAAAGAGACCATTATCATCTTAATGATGTGGAGTGAGACAGCATAATATTATTATTGTTGTAATTATTAATGTTGCGCAAAAAATGTATCGCTCTAAAGTCTAGTATGTATTTGTCCTGCTATAGGTACCTATATATTATTCAAGCTGGAATATCGGACATCCTGTTACCATTATTTTGACTCAGGAGTACACTTGTGTATGTTTGGGTGTCAAAATTCTATGAATTCGGTATAACGAATTTTCAGTATAACGAAATGTTTTGTTCGGTCCCGTGAGCTTCGTTATATCGAGATTTGACCTGTATAACATTTGGTAAGATCGGACAACTGTTGTTCATGTTTGTATTTTTTTTTATTGTATTTATGTAAACTCCTGTCTATCAATTTCCATTTTTTTTCTCCTTTTTTATTTAAATGTGACAACCTTATGGGCTTTGAATATATTACAAATTGTTATAATGTGTACACTTATAAATGGGGCAATGTATTGATTCCTTATTTGACTATATTGTTTTGTTATTATGTATATATGTTGTCTGTAGTGTACTGTTGATGCTAAATAAATAAATATCTGTGAAAGTTATTTGATTTACCAAGAAGGCCTTTCACAGTAAATACTCTTGATAAAGTAGCAGTTATTTTCTCAATAAATGAAATCATTAAGTTTGCAGATAGCAACTCTTAGTTCATTGGGGTAAGTAAAAATGTTATTATTACCAAATTTACACACTTACACCATATCATAATAAGGGGAACATCCAGGTGATTAAGCATAGATATTTCTTTTGTTTACATAGATAATGGACATTATTATAAACATGTAAATTTAACACATGAAACTACCATAAGGTAGAGGGCTTAGAAAAGACAATGTCACTTCATTTGGTAGTGTCCCGGACGGCATTGTCTTTTCTAAGCCTTAAATGGTAGTTTCATGTGTTAAATTTACATTATATAAACTCATACAATGGTTAATTGTAAAAATAATATCGATAAACCTTATTATAAACACATAGTATGGCAATATCTTTGGGAGTACAGTTCAGTATATTTCTAACCTTAGGTATATAAATACATATAGGTACATGTACAGAGAGAGACCATATCATATTATTATGAAGGATTATTTATATACCTGCACTAACAATAACTGATTTTCCGTTGCCATCTTCAGCAAGTATTAATGTCACAACCTGTCTCACATACTCTGCACTTCCTGACACTGCACTTCGGAATTCAATACCTGAAATTAGATGATTAATATAAATGTAACAAAGTACCTAGGTACTTCCCTCAGTAGTAATTCTATTTTGTTTTGTTTAATTTTAATTTTATTTAATTTTATTTTGAATCATTTCATGTTGTTCCATTTTGTTATTTTGTTTCAAATTATTATTTTTCATTATGATGGATTTGACAACTAATAGAGGCGGCATTTAAAAAAGATAGAAGAATGAAATAACTTATAATTTAACATTTCTTTGGTTTTGTCAGATGAAACAAAATTATGTTTATGTTGTGTTTTAAAAAGAAATTATTTGATTATATTTTACAGTCTTATTAATAAAAATCTGCTAAACCATGGTTCAACCACTGATTCTGTGATCCGCCTGTAAGCGTTTAAACCACCGATTAAATTTTCTTTATTAATAAAAATATTTAAACCGTACCATAGACATCTGTACTTTATGTATAGAATTTCATATGGCAACTCGAAAAGTCGCTCTATTATGTTGGTAGCAATGCTATATGACGCTAGTAAACAAACAATCAAAACAAGCGAGCGGCTGTCAAAATTTTCTTATTGGTTTTTTCATCTGACATTGTACCCAAACACACTGAAATAATTATAAAATATTATGGGGAAGGTTTGTATAATTGAAAATCAAATGTAATAATGGAATGACATTTTATTCATTTTTCAAATAAATCATAATCTGACACACAATCAGTGATATGGGTATAACAGAACACTGCACACAATATGACGTATGATTAACAGGACTTCACAGCTAGAATTTAATTTGAAATCGTTCGACTATATGCTAAAATTGCCTAAAAACAGGTGTTAACACCAAATTGTAACTTTACGAACCAATAAACTACGAAGCATTAAAAAAAATACTGTCTCTCTTTTTGCGGTAAGTGAAAAGGGAGATAAAAAAATGAAGTATATTTCACTCATTATCTATGACACCACTTGGTCACTTACACACATAGACATAATATAGTTAATACTAGCTGACCCGGCAAACGTTGTTTTGCCATCCTATGCATTATTTTTTGGAAATTATTTTGAGTTCAATAAAAAATAACTAAGACTATAAAGGTGTGAGGATGTTATAATAATTAAAAGACGAATGAAGCGTTGTAGACAAATTATTAAAGTATTTTTTATTTAGACGTATAGAAGACACCTGGCGGGGATAACTGCAGTAATCGACCGGAGTTGAAAATGATTGAATTATGTACTTATATCGCTATTAAAAAATTGGGGTTGATGGTAGAAGGGTGAAAACTTAGGACTGTATGTATTTTTAATGCCTCACCATAAAAAAAATTGCCCTAAATTAAAAAAAATGGGGTGGACCACCCTTAACTTTTAGGGGTATGAAATAGATGTTGCCCGATTCTCAGACCTACTCGATAAGCACACAAAATTACATCAAAATCGGTTAAACCGTTTCGGAGGAGTATGATAACAATGTGACACGAGAATTTTATGTATTAGATGTACGGTAATTTGGTGTTGACATAAGCAATTATCGGTACTAATACCCGTTACACTGTAAAAAAGGGTACCATGAGTAAATATTCTTTAAGAAAAAGTATGAATTTTAATATGAAATAGAATAATGAAAAGTAAGATTTATATCGTGTTAGAGTGAAAATCATATATGGCCACACAATTTTGGCAATCCTGGGTCACAGTGAATATCTTGTTGACAGTGTTATAGGATACACTCTGATTCTATTGAGAGAAAGAAGAGTTCAGACCGTTTCCTGGAGATAACACTCTAAATGGGTGAAAAGCCATCCAAAAAAAGAAGAAAGAAAAAGTTGACAGTTTTTATTCACTGACGTGACATTGTTTTTATACTTTCCAACAGATGCAAAAAACGTATTTTTTATTTTACCATACTTAAATGCAGTTTTAAATACTTCTTAAAAAGGAAATATTATATTTGGTGGGTTTTTATTATAAGTGGGTAAGGAGTCTTGAAATTACCCGCTCGAAATTACACAATTCATGTGCATGTAATAAACATGCAGGTTGCCCCTTCCGTGTCGATATAAAGATTAGACAATCAGGATGGGTGATATCAATAGGGCACATCACAAAAATAAAGGATTCAGTATACCAGCTGCATGTTATAATCATGCTGGTTGTCAATGGAAATGTTGGGAAAATAAAAAGATATTTTTAAATGTCAAATACTTTAATACCTAATAATTAGATATATCTGAGAATAATATATACATGTTAGAATAAGTGTAAGTAATTCCATGTAAGCAGTACATAACACCTCCTTCACACAGGTTTACTTATTAAGAAGGCTCATACAATCTAATACAGATTAATCAAGCTGATGTAATAAAATAATATGTACTTGTACGTATGCCATTGGAATACTTACCTACTCACCATGCTATACTCAACGTAGAACAAAAAATAAATCATTCTTAAAAAAGAAGCCATATTTTATTTATCTACTGATATAATCTCATAAAAAAGAGAAAACTAAATTTAATTTTATATATTAGATTAAAAATATATATGATTTATTTAATTCTACTACTTAGACACAGTGAATGAGTAAAATAATAAAATTATTTATTATTTTTAATTTTCTAGGTCTTCAAGACGTTGCCAAGCACTTAGCAAATGCTTCCCAATCTCCACTTCTTGAGTAAAATAACAAAATTGTGTATTATTTTTAATTCTCTTCTTCCTGTACCATGCTAAGTCTTCAAGACGTTGCCAAGCACTTGGTTAATGCTTCCAAATCTCCACTTCTTGGATATTTTACTGTCTTCAATTTATTAACAATCATACAAATATTTGATTTTATCATTCTTGTTATTGAAATAAATAACCAGTTGCATCTGTAAAGGAATTTAATATAATTATTATATAACACATTTAAGATAACTCTCTTATTCTGATTTTACAAAAATTATGGTTCATTTAGTGATAATTCAATCTTGGTACACTTTATTAGAAATGTATGTTTCATGTCTTCAGTTTACAGTGTAACATTTTCATTAATTATAATATAATCCAAAGTGATTAATTATTAGTTATTCCTATTAACTGGCTATATATTCTTGTTATTATATAAATAAAGAATAAAGTATATGTGTGTTGAAAGTATTAAATGTCTTATAAATTAAATTTGTATAAAACACTGCAATTGGCCTTATTTTTTGTTACTATGACTTAAGTTCCGTGTGCTGTTGTGTTTAAATTAACAGATAAATTCTTACCTTTATAATAATGAATGTTCTCTTACAATCACAAGGCAGAACCAGCTTCCTACATTGCACTTATTCCGTAAACTTTTCCTAGCCCTCAAATGTCCTTGTCATGGTAATGAATAATCCTTTAACATCAGAATCGTTTTAATCAATGTTTATTGTTGTGCATATTGCATTTTTTCTGCAAAAAGGTAAAAACAAACATAGTTTTAATATCTTGTTGTAAATTATTCACCATTAATACAATATGTTATGATTTTTCACAATGTCGCATCTACAAACTTAATAATACCTATCAATTAAATAATTTCATAATAATATTGAACGGCTAGCTCCAACATAAATCGTACATCACTTCAGAATTTAGTTGTATGTCAGTTTATTAATGTCAGTGTCATATTTTGAGTTGTTTAAAAACAAAACTGACTCCTGTAACAAATGGTATATTTACTTGTGTTTTTAAGACATAACCTCAAATATTTCTTCGTAGAAACTGATGTATAAAATTATTTGGTTCATTATATCTATTGATTTTATATGAATGTGTACATAAACATTATTATTACCTTTTATTTAGTCCAAAACTATATTTGTTATAGTGTTCACTTTGCTTCTCTGTACATAATATTGTGTCAGAGGTACCACTCACATTTGTACTTAATAAAATATAATGTACCATATTTTATTATCATACTATGAAGTTTATTATTTTATAAAATGTAATAATTAAACAAATAATTCTGTACGGAACGCAGACTTTACAAAATAGACATATCGCGTCTTTCTTTTGTCAAAATATATGGCGTCGTTCGCATTTCCAATATGTCAAATTATCGAGCGACGTGATTGGCTGATGTAGAATATTTAAAAAACATTCAAAAAGTGATTGGCTGAGTTTAAACAGCCGATGTTGCCGTTAACAAAAAATACTGTTTTTTCGTTTATGTAATCTTCATTTAACACGTTCAAATTATTTAAATATTGGTTAATTCGCGTAAAACATGTAGCAAAAGTATTAAAAAAAACACAAATTAAACTATTTTATGTAACATACATTTATAATGATACATTTACTCGAAATAAATTATCGATATTTTCTTAATTAATTTTAATATGGCAATATAATGACACACAATTTTGGCGGTAAAAATATTTTCTTACCCTTTCAAACTGACGTAAAAAACGTATTTTTTATCTCATTCACACTTTTTTTTTACACTCTTTTTTGCTGTTTTTCACGCTTCTCAAAAAGAAAGTACGGCATTTAGTGGGTTTTTATTTCAAATAGATACCTCATCTTGTAATGGTCAGGTCAATGGAACGCAAATTCCTTGAAATGGGAGAGTATAGCCCGGTGAAAGTTTAGTACGTATTTGAAAATCAGATTTATATATATAGATTATGTCCGAAAAACTACGGACATTAAAAAATCACCGTCTCTCTTTTTGCGGTAAGTGAAAAGGGAGATAAAAAATGTGACGTACGTGATGTATATTTCACTCATTATCTATGACACCAAATGACACAATAATCATTGCATACAAAGACATAGTTTTTAACAAGATTGTGCACTCCCTTGAAAAAACGGTATGTATAATGCAATTGATGCACACAGAGGTCACCAAGGCCCACCTGCGAGAGCATTCATGCCCTAAAAGTAATAAATTGGCCTATACCTAGACATCAATATAGCAAACACGTAGGTAGGTAGACTATTATTATTTTTGCTGTATAATGGTAGGTGTTTACTTAATTGGCATTCCATTCTCTCTGCGTACCCCACATGTGATGCGACGTGAGGGTATAAATAGATTCACCAAATCATTGGTCAAAAAAAGGTCTACATGTCTACCTTGTTTTATATACATATATGTAGGCGTGTAAGTGGGAAAATTTCCAATAAAGTGCTCAAATATGTACTTTTTAAAAAATAATACTCAGTTTTTATTCTGTAACAATTATATAATTTATATTATACACCTAAAAAGTACACGTATAATAGGTATATTTGAGTTTATCCATAATTTGTTGCACCAATCTGCATTGAGTTGACCATAATTTATTCTTTCTTCTGGGACGTCAAATTAAGTGACAATGATGGCTCCCTTAAGCAACGACGACTGTGGCATCAGTGCTGAAAAAGAATAAAAGAATACTTAATATGTTTTTTTCTTGTTTATTATTTTTGATTCCACCATTAAATTGCAAACAAGAAAAAGGCCGGGATTTGAAGAGCATGATTCATGCATCTTTAGTGTCACAAAAATAGATTTGAGTCATCATAATCCAAGGATAAATTCACAATCCGTCTATATATTTGCAGATTTTTTTTATCATTGAAATAATACAAAATTATAGCAATAAAATGATTAATAGAAGTAAGTGGCGCTCGATCCTTTCTGCCTACCCCGCAAGGGAAGCGGCGTGATGGTATGTATGGATTTCATAATGCACAGTCTTGTTATAGTACAATATCTTTGTGCTATGAATCACTATGAATTTCATATGAAAATGGATTGTCAAAACATAAATATTTTGTTTCCATATTAACCATATATGCAAAGTGGTTTCTGCAAATATGTAAATATATAATATGCATATCTAGAAAATTACGAATACTCATAATATAATCTAAAAATCAGATGCATATTCAGATCTATTTTTACACTGAAACAATTTCTCACTATTGATTTACAAACTAATTTGATTTACAAACTAATAAAATGCCAAAACAATAACACAGAAACTTACTTATACTATGAAAGTATTCACAATAAAGTATATACTTACTTCTTTGATTTATAAAAATTTAACGCAATTTTCTTTTTTCTTAACAATCTCATTGATTTTCCCGTCATTTTGCTTTATTTAAATAATTGTTTTCTTGCTTCGCTCGATTATAAAAATTTAACGCAATTTTCTTTTTTCTTAACAATCTCATTGATTTTCCCGTCATTTTGCTTTATTTAAATAATTGTTTTCTTGCTTCGCTCGACAATGAAAGTGTAGCTGTCACAGAATAATAACTATATTAAATAAGCACTGGTCGTTATAGCACCGGTCGTTATGTCAACGAAAAATAACAAAGTATGCACTAATATACAATATATTGTACGCTCATTGCTCGTATTTCGACAGACATGGAAATAAATATTATTTATATCAAGTTATAATGTTTTTTTTATGAAAAAAAAACATTTGTATAGGGATTACTTGATGACACATATAAAAATATGTTTCCTTGGTAAAAATCAAATAATTTAGTGCTGTAATTATGAAGTTTCAAGCATAAAACCATCTCTATTTTTTAATAAATTTAATGAAATTATGAAACGCAGGTTAGCAGACGACCCGACTAAAGGCTTCGGGAAGCCGAACTGAAGCCAACTTTTGAGTTCTACGGAAATTTTCATAAAAACTTTACCGCAAGCGGAAAATTTAAAATGAAAATTTCAAAATATAAATAACACATCAGGCTATTATAATCATATGATAAATTATTCAATTAAAATTGTTTTAAATATTTTTTCCTTATTCGAACTTGACGAACTAAAAATGATATTTTCTTATGTGCACGTCACAAATCAAATTTTTTACGCATATTTAAAAAAGTACGGCTAAATATTACCCAAATTTAAAAAAATTTGGATTTTTCCAAAACATCCTTGGAACTAAATTTATTTCATCATTTATGTAACCTCTAAGATGATTGTCTGAAAATACCTCTGCTAGTCGTGATGAAATTTCGGAAGTTGTTTTTCAATCGATAATTTCTACATGTATCTCTCGGAATTTTTTTTTATTATTATTAAAAATACATTAATATATTTTCAAATTTTGATATTATCAAAAACAAACAGTAAAAATATCATCTCGATCACGAAAATATTGCAATAAATTAATAATCAATGTTGAAAAATAGTTGCGTAAAATCATGTGACAATTTCGAGTTCCCTACCTATCAAGGCCTCTTAACCATCAGTAAAATCTTATTTTCTGCTTTCCCTTTTACATTCCAATGATGAACAGGAATAATTTTCAATTCAGAATCAATCAATATAACTTTCATACAACATGGAAAAAGGTAACTCTGTCACGAAAGAATTAAATGCGTCTCTCAATAAACAAATTACGAAATTTATGTTTTGTCACACGAAAAAAGTGTCAATTATCGCGAGAAAACCAACTGATTGATTTAAATTCACATTTGGATACCATTTAAGCGTATTTTTAACCCAAACCAACTCCGATAAATTGTAAAATAACTGCAAAGCGTACATGTAAACCCGCATAGCAAACATCTGACGTAAAATTCAACATAGCGGGCAGATGACGCCAACTTAAACCATCACCACCTTACTTATGGCCGGTCTCAATAACATGACCGAGGTAGCCTTGTCAACGCGATCCGAGATAAAATTCCAATTTGTATCGTTCTTCGACCCGCGTCTCAATAAAGAAAAAGTAAGTGGCCAGAGATAGATAGGATTCGTATCGCTGTTCCTTCCGATTACCATAGTTACCGTGTGGCGGTGTTGATTTTCCTGTCATTTCTCGTCGTGCCATCTTTTTCGGTGCGTGTATTGTCTGCTGCATTTGTAAATAACGAAATTAATATGGAATCGTCACTAAATGTAAGTAAATAATACTGTTTTCTTTTTAATGATCATATAATATAATATATGTTGTATTATATTGTATGCTGGAATCCGTGTCACAGTTCTGTGCAGTTGTAAGAAATAACACCAGCCTTGTTGTATATCTGATAAATAAATGCCTTAAATTTCAGGTGAAAGCAAAACCTCTTGGAAAGGACCAGAGCCGCTATTCTCGTTGGTTTACTGTCTCTAGATAAGGATCCTTAATTAAAGATAGCTGTCCCTTGCGAAAGATAAATTGGTATTCTCGATGTATCGAAGTTAAGGACAATGCACTTTATGGATAGGTGTCTCTAATTAAGGATTTTGACATAGGCAACATCGCATTCACCATAGTAACATTGAGTTACTATGGTGAATAAATTAGTAATAATTAGGTTATTTCCCACTGACAGATGGTATCCTTACGAGATAGCGCGGGATAAAATGCCGGCGCTAACTTAAGGATAATTTTAAAGACAATGTTCACAATTATCTCTATGATAAGGATTCCTTATGTCAAAATTTTTAAACGAGAATAGCAATTATCCCTAACTAGAGATAGCTGTCCTTACTATTGTCCTTATCTTTTAAAAACGGAACGAGAATAGCGGCTCTGGTGTTGTTGTTGTTAGATATATATTGAAGGAGACCCACCGACCACCCGGATAGTGCAGAAGTCTGGGGACTTCCATTTATCCGAATTCTACACTGCAGAAGTTTGTCTAAACTGGAGGCGCCACAGTGGGCAGCCTGAGGGGCTGGATATAATCAAATATCGGTTATTACCAAATCCACCAACGCAACCAACAACAAATTAAAAGGCGTAGAAGGCGATTGCGAGCCAATATTCTGCTGACACGGGAGATTTTCGGCGCTCTGAGCAGCTGCGACTGAAGTGGGAGAATTTGAAGAAAGCTGCCAGGAAGCGATTGTTGTGTATATTAGTATAATTGTATCCAAATATGGTAAAGGCTTGTGCCGTGTATTTTTGTAAAATAAAATATATAGGTATATATAAATGTATGGATAAATAATAAATTAGTTTTGTTTCATGTTTGAATATTTATTTAGCTATCAATTAAAACCAAAAAATGTTCACATATTAGACTTTATTATTTATTCCTATCTATCCTAGATGATGATGAAATGACTAAAGAATAATGTATTAACTGTGGACATAACATATGAATAAAGAAGCTTATAGGATATGTAACGGGAAGACGTTACACGTAGTGTTGGCACTATTTCTGTCAACAAATTATTCACTTCAGTTTTGTTCAAACGGAACCGGTATGTGAACTCTTTGCTCGAAAGTTCGGACATATAATCAATTCTCTGGTATTGCTTCATAGGATCTTCGTCAGAATAAAATACTCCAGCTTCGAATAATTCTAAATCGCTTGAAAACATTTTTTATTTTACCACAACCTCAAAAAGTCAAAACACTTAACTCCACTGTCAATCTGTCAAAATCCGGCGATAACAAAATCATATAAAAATTTGTTACCACGGATACGACAAGCAACTTGAGTTAGGATATTGAAACGCATTTTCGTTGATTTCCATACATTCTATAACTCGCAGCACTCCGAGAGATAGATAAAGAATTTGGATAGCGATTCTGTCTCAGCTTTGTTTATTGAAACGGAAAAACGGAAAGATAGATCGATTTTAAAGTTCGGAGATAGATCGCTTATTGAGACCGGCCGTTAAACCACCTAGATATGCGGATCAACCACTTTTAAACCAGGTTTACGCTGATTAACGTTTATCAATATGTTTTTTGTCTGATCGGTGGTTCATCTCCTTCTAGAAATTTAATCTACGTTTATTAATAAGACTGTTAGTGTTTATTAAGTTATTGCGTTTGTATATTCAATATAATTTCTCCCGTGGAGCACCCGGTAAAGAATTGGTCTCCCACTCTTCTGCGTAAGTTTTCGAGTGTCCTGTAAAAGGCAGGTGTTCGAAAAAATTAAGACATTTTACATCTTAAATTCAGCGATGAGGTTTGCCACCCATCCTGAATGTCTTGATTTTATATTGGCACGAAGAGGACAGTTTGCATGTTTCTTACATGCAGCTGATCTGCTGGCTACCCCACTTGTGGGATATGCCGTGATGGTATAGTAGTAGTAGTAGTAGTAGTAATATTCAATATGTTTTATTTTTATTTTATGATTTGACATGATGAATGTGCTGTAATTTTATTCTATAATTTGACATGACAGTGTGTTTTATTTTTATTTTAAAATTCAATGTGATGCAGTGTATTGTAACTTTATTTTATGGTTAGATATGATACAGTTTGTTTTTTTTTATGATTTGACATGATGCTGTTGATATGTTGTAATTTTGTTCTGTGGTTTATGTGACACAATGTGTATAATTTTTATTTTTATAATTTGTGATGCAGTATATTTTTTTTTTGTTTTGAGTGTTAATTTGATACGATGGTGGTGTTGTACAATTATTGTTTATAACTATGTATTAAAGGCGTAAGCCGTATGTATTATTATAAATAAATAAATAAATTATATAAATATTGCCGTCGGTCTATCTTGTTAACCTTATATATTCAAATTTACATTTTTTACAGGAGAAGGTTAAAACTATTTATTATTAAAATGGGGAGGAATTTTAAAATTTTAACTATTAAATTTAATAATTATTTTCCATTGTGTATGATTTGTATTAAAAATAATCAAAAATATAAATGCGTTCATACTTTTTTTCAATAATTTGGATTTAAGAGTTTTTCACTCTTAACTCTCTAGTACTGGAACGGGATTTATTAGTTTTACAAAGAGTATTAGTATGGAAAAACAAGAACATCAAAGTGAAACAAGGACTTAATTTATAATTTTAAGATGACAAATATTATTTTTTTATATATATATACATACATACCATCACGCCGTTTCCCTCACGGGGTAGGCAGAAAGGATCGAACGCCACTTCCTTCTATCCTTTCATACATCTTTCGCTTCCGTCACTGTCATACAATTCCTCATGCATGCTCTCCTGTTCAATGTGCTCAACACATGAACGTCCTACCTGCCTGTAATCTATTTTAATGTGATAAATTGTTATAGTAAGTTATAAAATCCTTTGGTAATATCCTTTTGAACTCATTCAAATCGTCATACTTTCTCCGACATTAATGAGGCTATGATACAATATTTGTGGTAGAATTGCTCAGGTATCTAGAATCATAATTTGTATTTTATTGTACCATTCACATTACTGAATCCTCAACTTTTCTCCCCAGGTATAAAGTTTTCAAGAAATGAGCACTGTCAATTATTTAAAATTTGTCATAACTCAAAAATTCTACACTGGACGTCTCATATTTTTACATTCAAACTTGCACATATTTATAAATTCTGCTGGCACATTTATGTCCCTGGAAAACCATATTTTGTGAAATGGTCAAATCGTCAAGACAAAAATAGTGGCTTTGTAGTATAGGTTTGTAGAATTTAATTTTGAGCTGAATCTTGAAATAATAACTATGCTCGCAAATATGGACACATGTCTAGCATTTGTCCTTTTTTAGTTTGAAAAAAGATATGTTTTCCTTTTCTCAAGCCTTTGTAAAACTTAAATTGAAATAGCTGGACCAATTTTTTTATTAAAAAATAATACCTAGATGTGACTTAGAACGCCATTCTGGAAAGAGATAAGGTTCTGATAAAGTAGCTCTACATAATGGAATTACAGTGAAAACAATATTGATTAATAACATTCATAAGTTAATATTTTTCTCCACAAATTAATGTTGAGATATTTTGGAAACTTAAAATTCAAAAAATTATCTTTCCGATTTTTGACCGACCATTCCCCTATTCCAAGTGTGTTCAATACATTATTTTGCACACTACATAATATAATGTTGTCTTCATTTTTAGGAAGATAATTAAAAAATGCACAAAATATTATATCTATGTGAATTCTCTTGCGAATATTATCTGTTTTATTTATTTATTTTATTCTTCACTGTACATTGTTTACAATAATACAAATTAACATAGAAAATATCATTTATACAATTCAATGTACAGAGGGCGAGTTTATCGCTAAAATGCGATGTCTTCCAACTAACCTGGTTTTACTGACTTAACCATCATGTTTATAAGTCTTCTTTTGGTCCCAGACCAAAAATCAGCAAACTTCTCCGCTCATCGTCATCTAACTTTGCAAATTTCAAAGTTCCTTTCTTTGTTAATTGATATTTGCATCTATTTTTAATTAATCTCTTATTTCCTGGTATTTGTTTTTTCAAAATACTGATTATTCTCATTCAACTCTCTCTAAAAAAACAACACCGAAACGGCGAAACTTCTGAATATGGTCTTAATAGTCAAAATGAATCACAATGCAAAGAAATGTATACCAGGCGGCAACACTCAACCAATATCTGTCATACAAAAGGCGCGTAAATTGGGATTTGAGAGGTTTGCAAATTATATTGTTCTATGGACAGGATTTGCGTGTTTTTTTGATGACCATTTTATGAAACAATTTCAATAATTTGAAAATAAAAGTTTCACACAGTGGTGAGGAACAAACTGTACATTTGATTGGTATAAAAAAGTCACTTTTGGCCAAATCGGGATTTACGTGGTTTACAAGATAGACCGACGTTGTGAATTCTTATGTAAATAATTTGAAAACATCAAACAATTATTATTATTTGGATGATTTGTAAAGCGACGTTTTGTGAAAAAAAAATCCACCTCAAGGGCGCTAACCTTACCTTAGTAATATGCACTTAGATGATACTTCATCACATGAACCAGAAATTATAAGGATTTTAAAAAGGCTTTTGACAGGGTGGACCACCCTGTTTTACTCAGATGAGTTAGGTAAATCATATCTAACTGATAACATGAGGTTAATGACTGTAATGATGAATAGGTATAATTACAACAACCAAACAACAAAATCTACAATTCCACAGGACATAGATAAATGTATACTTAAACAATTCACAATTTTGTTATTTGCACATAACAAAAATTTATACACAAATCCACTGTCTCGATGACACACTTAAATTGGAGGAAGACCTTGGGAGAACATATAACTATTGTGTGGTTAACAGACTTGAGTTAAACTTAAAAAAATGCAATTTCATAACGTTCACAAAAAACAAGAAATTAATTTACTATAACTATAAAATTGATAATGCTAACTTGAATCGTCTTGATGTTGTAAGGGATCTGGGTATCATGTTTAACAGCAAACATTACTTTGAGACTCACATTTAGGAACTTTGTGAACAATGGAATGGTATGTAGAGATTTATTCTGAGGTCTACCAGTGAATTTAAAAATCCTCATACGTATATTGTGCCCGTTAATTCGAGACTAAAATACTGTTCCATCACATGGAACCATTCTATGACAAATTTGTTACGGTTGTTGAGAGCTTGCAAAGTAAATTAATTTTTTTATGAATGTAAGGATGGAGATACGCCATTGCAACTGATGATATGTTGGTACTATCTTAATTGAGCGGCCTCACCAGTTGTTGAGTATTTTTCCATAGAGAAATGTCAAAATGTTTTAACTGTTCCTGCAAAGTATAGCTCATTATTATCTTTAATGCAAACATTCGAATTTCCAATAATCCATAACAATCTACACTAATATTATAAAGAGGAAAGATTTGATTATTTGCATTGAATACGCTCCGAAACTACTGAACCAATTTGAAAAATTCTTTCACTGTTGGAAAGCTACACTATCCCCGAGTGACACAGGCCATATTATATTTAAAAAAATTACCTAAGATATTCTTTACATTGCGTACGCTGTGAAAACTATTGATGATAGAATAAAATAATGTACTACGACTTTGCAGAACACATCCTTATTTATAAAAAGTGGCAGGACAGCATATATCTAACTATTACAGTTATGGCACAATAAGTGTTTTTTTTCTTTTAAAAATTTAATTGAAGCTGCTAGAAAAGGCTCTTTATTTGAATGTATCTTGGTACTTATCATCACAAGCAGTCCTTATCAAAATAAATTACTTCATAATCAAGACTGTTTCAATACTTTTATATAACTTTTTGAATTATTCAATTCGGACATTCCATTTGAAAGATATCACGTCTTTAAAAATGTAAGTATTAGAAAAAAGTTGCGTGGTCGCCGCTCACCCCGCTCGGGTAGCTAGGCAGCATCTTATGCAATGTAAACGTCACTGGGGTACGGGCTGTACAGGAAGGGAGTCAATGTCAAGAAATGAAGTGCCGGCTCCCTGCGCAACGGTCATGTGTGGAATAGAATAATTTTAGCTTTAAAACATTTTGAATTCGCTTACGGCCGGTCTCAATAAGCGATCTATCTCCGAACTTTTGTTAAAAATCTATCTATCTTTACGTTTTTCCGTTTCAATAAACATAGCTGAGATAGAATCGCTATCCAAATTCTCTATCTACCTCTCGGAGTGCTGCGAGTTATATAATGTATGGAAATCAACGAAAATGCGTTTCAATATCCTATCTCAAGTTATTTGTCGTGTCCAAGGTGACAAATTTTCTATGGTTTTGTTATCCCCGGACTTTGACAGATAAGTTCCGTTTGAAAGTGGAGTTTATGCAGCTATTCCTGTCCACTGCTGAACATAAGCCTCCCCCATATCTCAGGCATCTCTGTCCTGGGCTTTCTGCAACCAGTCACTAGCGATTCTTTGACTTTAAGAGGTTGTGGTAAAGTAAAAAAATGTTTTCAAGCGACGAAACCGATTAAGAATTATTCGAAGCTGGAGTATATTTTGATTATATATAAAATTTTCATGTCACAGCGTTTGTTACCATATTCCTCCGAAATGACTGGGCATATTTTGATGAAATTTTGTGTGCTTATCGGTTAGATCTGAGAATCGGCCAACATCTATTTTTCATATCATGAAAAGCTAAGGGTGGTCCACCCAGATTTTTTTTTTTTATTTTTTGGACAAATATTATATTTTTATTTTTTATATGGCGAGTCATTAAAAAATACATACAGCACTAAATTTTCACCCTTCTACCATCAACAGCTATTTTTAAATAGCGATATAAGTATATAGCAATGACAAAAAGGATATAGGTACTTGTTTGAAAGAAAGGGTGTGAGCAAGCACGGGCGTCCGAGAACCACGTGGATCAAATTCTCAAGGACGGTCGCGTGTTCAGTCAGAGGAACCGACGTGCGTGTATGAGAAACCGTATGAATGTGGAGGAAGCGAAGGAAGTGTGTAAAGATTGATATGTTTGGCGTTCCGTTCTTTCTGCCTACCCCACTTGGGACACGGCGTAAGGGCCGGGAGGGTATTGTATATTATGGTAGTATAATGTATATGGCAAAACATCGTGTTTCTTAAAACCTAGGTCGCGCATATACCTAATCATTTTTAGTGGTATTAGTAAAGTTTTTTAATATTTTTTTTAAATGAAACACGAAATATAAGTATTCCACTATTGACTTTATTTATTTTTGCAAGCTGGCTCGCAAAAATAAATAAAGTCAACAGTGGAATAACTATAATATCGTGTTTCATTTTAAAAATTATTAAAATGAACTTCCACGAAGAACCGTCGGTCGATAAATTAAACTTTGTAAAGTTTTTTGACTCCAAACATTCGTAATTATAATATGATGCGGATATCAGTCGCATCGGCAATTGGAGGGAACAGCGATAGGAACCCTATCTATCTCTGGCCACGTACTTTTTCTTTATTGAGATGCGGGTCGAAGAACGATACAAATTGGAATTCTATCTCGGATCGCGTTGACAAGGCTAACTCGGTTATGTTATTGAGACCGGCCATTAGTAGGTAATTAAACTCAACAAAAAAGTTATTATTAGAACCAAACAAAAGTTCTTTTCAGAACTAAACCAATATGTTTTAGTAAGTAATTCAAATATCCAAACGGTTTGGTGATTTGAAGTTTGTTTAATTACAGTGACTTTAAATTTTTTATCAGTTTAGAATGCCCAAAAGATCAAGATCTCAACTTCCTAGAAAAAGTTCCCAAGCGAGGGCATCAAAATTACGTTGTAATGAAGAATCTTCATCGGAAACTGAAAATTGTCTTGCAAGTGGAAGAGAATACGCGTCGCAATCGCGTGCCAGAGAGTAGACGTGGAATGTGAGAAGTTTGTATGCTCCTGGAAGACTGGATAATTTGATACAGGAGATGGAAAGAATGAATATTAACATATTGGGTATCAGTGAACTTCGCTGGTCTGGTACAGGTATCCACTATCATCATAAGGGGAACTTATATTATTCGGGGAGTGCGGAATCAGATAAGAATCATAGAAACGGTGTAGGAATATTCATTCCTTTGCATTTTGTCAGATATGTTAAAAGATTTGTACCGATATCAGACAGAGTGATGCTGTTACAATTCGAAGGACAACCGTTTAATCTGAACATCATTCAGATATATGCTCCAACGTCAGAAGCAAGGTACGACGATGCAGTGGAGACATTGTATGAAGATATTGGAAAAATCCTGCAATCGTTGAAAAGTGATGATATCAATCTGATCATTGGAGATTTCAATGCAAAAATAGGAGAAGGTCGTCGGTCTAATATAGTTGGTGACTGGGGTCTGGGAGAGAGCAACCATAGGGGAGATAGACTGTTTGAATTTTGTGAGGAACATAACGTCGTTGCAGATTCAAAAAGGGACATGTGAATTCATAAATGTTTAGACATTTCTAGAATAAACTGCTCATAATGACATCATAACCATTTTATAAAGTGATTCTTAGTACCAAATATTAAAATTCAATACTTAAAGAATAATATCACATGCCAATTAAAAGTCCAAACTACAATTTTAATGCCTTAATGAACAGTTTTAAAAGAGTATGCCCAAATAAAAATGTGCGCACATGTCTCTTTTTGAATATGCAACGACGATAACATGATATAAAACATGGTTTAAGCTCCCCAAACGAAGACTATATACTTGGAAATCACCACAAGACATTCCAAATCTTTCTAGTCCAATAAGGAATCAAATTGATTATATACTAATTAAAGATAGATTTCGGAACTGTATAAAAAGAGCTACGTTTTCAGGTGCCGACATTGGATCAGACCATAACCCGCTAATTGTTGACATGAAACTCAAATTGAAAATTGTAAAAAGAACTAAGACGAATAACAAAATCGACATAACAAAGCTCGAGAATAACCATTTAAAGGATGTTGTTGCCCATAACTTAAATCAGAAAATTCAAGAAGTATCCAGAAATACCACCACAGACAATGTAGAAACAGTGTGGAATGAGCTTAAAAGTATAATGCAGGAAGTCTGTAACGAACACTTAAAAGCAGATCGAATGGTGCGTAAAAAGTGCTGGATGACAGATGAGATTCTGGATTTGATGGAACAAAGGAGGAAAGCTGTCAATGACTCAAATAAATATAGGGATATACAACGATCCATCAAGCGAAA
Source organism: Athripsodes cinereus (assembly GCA_947579605.1). Classification (NCBI taxonomy): domain Eukaryota; kingdom Metazoa; phylum Arthropoda; class Insecta; order Trichoptera; family Leptoceridae; genus Athripsodes; species Athripsodes cinereus. Next base: position 10,124,646 of record OX388308.1, on the reverse strand, counting down.
GATAAAAAAAGCAAAAGAAGAGTGGTTGAAGGAACAATGTGAGGAATTAGAAAGACTCAATGACATGCATGATGCTTTTAATTTACACAAAAAAATCAAACAGTTGTCTGGTCTGAACAAAAAACGTACTCCTGCGTGTTTGACGGATGAGCTTGGTAATTTGATTACAAGTGAGTCGGATATTACAACAGCTTGGGAGAATTATATCACTGCATTGTTCAATGAACATAGACCTGATGTAAATATACCCGCATTAAATTCTGGACCCTCGATATTAAAGTCTGAAATTCTCCATGTCATTTCTAATAGTAAGAATAAAAAAGCCTGTGGACCTGACGAAATACCTGCTGAGATTTTAAAATTGATTGACGATAACAACATTGACTACCTTCTAAAATTACTTAATGTTATTTATGACACAGGGGTCATCCCCCAAGACTGGCTCAAATCTATATTTATTACTCTCCCTAAGAAACAGCACCCTAAGAAATGTAATGATTATCGGCTGATTAGTCTGATGAGTCACGTCTTAAAGATATTTTTAAAGATAATTCATGCAAGAATAAGACAAAAATGTGAATGTGACCTAGACAACTCTCAGTTTGGCTTCAGGAGTGGTTTTGGAACACGAGAGGCACTGCTGGCAAAGAATGTACTATTGCAAAAATGCAGAGACCAAAGAAAGGATGTTTATGCCTGTTTCTTTGACTACGAGAAGGCTTTTGACAGAGTGAAACATGCAGATCTTTTGAGAATGCTTCAAGAGCGTGGTATAGATGACAAGGACCTAAACATTATCAAAAACCTGTATTGGAATCAACAAGCTGTAATCAGGTTGGAAACCGCCGTATCAAAGGGCATCCCAATTCAACATGGCAGGGCAGGCAGGGCTGCGTTTTGTCACCCTTGCTCTTTAATTTATATTCTGACCTAGTATTTAAGGAGGCACTGCATGACATTGATATGGGAGTCAAAGTTAATGGCGTCTATATTAATAATATCAGGTACGCTGACGATACTGTCATACTGACAGATAATGTTAATGTCCTGCAGGTGCTTATAAATAGAATTAATGATGCTGGGGTGAGTTTGGGGCTGAACATGAATGTGAGTAAGACTAAGTTCATGGTGTTTAGCCGTCAGAGCCATGCAGAAGCATGTCTCACATTAAATGGTGCCAACATAGAGAGAGTGAAAAAGTTCAAGTACCTGGGAAGTGTCCTCAAAGATAACCTTGACCCGGAAACCGAAGTTAAGTGCAGAATTGAGGCGGCTCGTGCAGCATTTAACAAAATGAGATGCATTTTCTGCGACGATAAACTCAACTTGAAACTGCGCCAGAGAATGATCAGATGCTATGTTTGGTCTGTGCTTTTGTATGGTGTTGAATCGTGGACCCTCAAGGCAAGTACAATGAACCGGTTGGAAGCATTTGAAATGTGGATACACCGTAGAATGCTACGTATTCCTTGGACAGATATGGTCAGCAACACAAACGTTCTCCAGAGAGCCAGAGCTGATAGAGAATTGCTGACAATTGTCAAAGTCCGGAAGGTATCCTACTTGGGTCACGTATTTAGAGGAACCAAATATGAATTACTGCATCTGATCATCAAAGGTAAAATAGAGGGTCGAAGAGGGGTTGGTAGGAGACAGGTTTCCTGGCTCCGCAATATACGTGATTGGACTGGAATAAGAGGTGTTGAGGAGCTGTTCCGGGCTGCCCGGGACAGGGATGTATACTCTCGAGTGATAGTCAACGTCGGGGGGACCTGACATGACACGGAAAGAAGAAGAAGAAATACTTATCTACCCGTGCGAACCTGGGGCAGACCGCTAGTATAATATAAATTGACTAGAATATTTGTTCTGTATGATTAAAAAAATAATGAAGGAAACAGTGACTTCTCTTACATCAATGAGAATTTCAAACTTCTCAAAACTTTCTTTCGCACTTCAGATGGTGAAAAGTTTGAAATAATTTAATGCAAACATTTTAATTTACAAAAAAAAAATTGAATGGACGCGATAATAATGCTAATAGGCTCTTTCTCAGGAAAAAAAATACTAGAGAAAGGCTGAAGCGGCTCAACTAAGATACTGCCGATATGTTGATCGACTTATCAAGACGCCGGGAACTAATTGATAGGTGTATTTCATTAGGTAGAATCTGCACCTCAAATACTGATGTTCCATAATTGTCAACTAAGGTAGGTTTTGTTACTAACGTATCACAAAGATGAATGTTGGTGTATAATATACATTCTTACCAGATTCAATGCACAGGAACTGGGGCACAGAGTGGAAGGCCAGTTGCATAGACGGAGTGGTTAGATATATACACTTGAGTATTCCATTAGAACTATGTAACAATTTTACACCTGCATCAAAGTCCAATTGTAATTTACGCACTACAAAGTCATATTTAGAACTGAGCCACCGTGCCGTAGCTTCACTTAATACTGGATCTGATGTTCTGAAACAATATGGGTAATTAATATTGTAGGTAGGTATACATGATGTCTAGATGACCTCTAGATCTCACTCATCAACATAATATTATAATAGTGTATTATGTTAATGCTATCTAACCACCATTCATACAGTCCATACAGTCATCAGGTAGGTATTTATTTTAGACTCTCCCTAAGGATTTGTTATTCTTTGTTTATTTCAGTACACTGCTTAATTCAGTCAGGTAGATCTCCACATATTATATTTGTTATATGTTTTCTTCATGCTGTTATTTCTATTCAATCTTCTAATATTATAATAGTGTATTATGTTAATGCTATCTAACCACCATTCATACAGTCCATACAGTCATCAGGTAGGTATTTATTTTAGCCTCTCCCTAAGGATTTGTTATTCTTTGTTTATTTCAGTACACTGCTTAATTCAGTCAGGTAGATCTCCACATATTATATTTGGTATATGTTTTCTTCATGCTGTTATTTCTATTCAATCTTCTAATATTATAATAGTGTATTATGTTAATGCTATCTAACCACCATTCATACAGTCCATACAGTCATCAGGTATTTATTTTAGCCTCTCCCTAAGGATTTGTTATTCTTTGTTTATTTCAGTACACTGCTTAATTCAGTCAGGTAGATCTCCACATATTATATTTGGTATATGTTTTCTTCATGCTGTTATTTGTATTCAATCTTCTAATATTTCTATTTATTTCTTTTAATTTATATTCTTTACCTTTGTGATCTGTGTTTTCATTTCTTTTTTCAAAAATTTAGTTTTCAATGATAGTATTTAAGTCTTTTTGTTTTGTTTAATTATTGTATGTGTGGCCACTTGTACACTTGAAGTAAACCTCTCTGAAGTTGATTCATATTTATGACTTTTAAATTCTCAAATGGTGTTGACCCGTTTTTAATAATAATTTAAAAAATTTGCTTTTTATTCTCAGGATTTCAGCACAGATTATTCAGATTGTTTTTTTTGTCATTTTTGTTCATTTAATTTTGAAGGTATTTCTTACTTATCAATGATCATTGTCTGTATCAAAATTGTTTAAAACTGAAACATCTTTGCAATATTCTTTAACCTCTATGAGAATAAAGTTGATCTAACTTTTGGGTTGCCTGTTTGGACTTCTCCATGTCAATCTTTTGTTCTTGTTTCTTGAAATATATGTTTGTACAGTATAGTTGTTAATTTTGCAAGCATTCTAATAGCATATCCCCTCTTTCATTGCTGGTTTTGAGTCCAAAGTTATGTGTATCGAGAATCCCTTTGCCGTTTTTCCCATCTTGCCATTCAAGTCTCTAATAATCATTGTTATTTGAACTTTTTTCTATTTTTCGGCATTTGATATACCTTTGTTAACCTTTCAATCTGTTCAGAAGGGCCCGTTGAAGTTCCTTGACGGAGATTGTAACAGCTATAATACGTGCCTCCAGGTGGTGGACAGGAGAAAACTCAAAAGATATAGTGAGCAGGGGGAAATATAATATCTCTGGCGGACTAACAGGAAGTAGCATCTAGGTGATTACAAACAGCGTCTGTACCTTGTGTTCTCCTTGTACAATCATTATTTACTAACAGAATAATCATTCATCTATACTATATCCTCACACCATGACCCAAGTGGGGTAGGCAGAGAGAACTTCACCTCCTCTACATTCATACAGTTTCTCATGCACGCACATCGCTACTTCTTGCTCAACACACGACCGTCTTTGAGAATTGTATCCACGTGATCGAGCCACGTAGTTCTCTTCTTGCATCCGCCCATTCTTCACTCTATCACGTAACGTTTAACTAACCATCCTTGTCAACGATCGCATCTCCACTGCATTTATTTCACTTTTGTCCTTCTTCAACCACATCCATGTCTCGCTTGCATAATAATCATTCATAGATAAAATATTTAAAGATTAGGTAAATTGTTGACTTAACATTAGTGATTTTATTGAATTGTATATAAAAATGGACTTTTTAATATCTTAGATTATACTTTTCAACCACTGATATATTTATTCAGCCGCTGATAGTCCCGTTGAATTTGAGTCCAAAGTGTCAAAATTCTATAAATTACTATGGTTACTATAGTCTGTACGCGACTAACTTCGCGCTCTCTACATTGATTTTGTGTGTTGAGAGCGCGAAGTTAGTCGCGTACAAACTATACCTACTAAGATTTTTTATCTGAAAATATTTAAAGAGAGTTTTTAATTTTTATGAAACTGGCCAAAACAGTCCAAGAAAAAATATAACGTCCATGATATGATATGATATGATATGATGTAAGATGAGTTAAGTGTGTGGCCTTACTCATGTTGGTTGTGGTTTCCATCCACTACATGAACTATTTCAAATTCTTGCCCCTGGTGTGTAGCTGACGTTTGCTGGAGTGCTCCCTGTGTCTCCTGTGTACTCTCATAACAATCATTATCTGCTTCCTCTACCTGCAAAATAATATATTTACAATATTATCATATAATCTTGTATCATGCATCATCCGAGACAAAACTTAACATTATTTTTTTTTAATTATTTTCAGGCAGATATTTAGTATTTCACCTGAGTGTTAAATTTAATAATTTACCATAGACGTGGGTGCTGTACGCACTGGTTTCTCAGTCGGGCAACACTCACGTCTAAAAAGGTATAAAAGGGGCGGCCATATTAGCTTTCTTTCTCTTTGGTCATATCCGCTTATAAACTGTTGTAAACTATACTGTGTGCTTGTTCCTTCCAAATAATAAATATTGTAATCCGATCGTGGCCTTGGTTTAATGGACCAAATACCCGTTGATTATTAATTCAACATTGGTCCATCGTCAGACCGGGAAAGCAAAAATATTAAATACCGCGAAAACAATCGGATTACTTCAGATTACAAAATACATCATGGAAGAACAAAAATTACTAGTCAAAAAGGCTTACTCAAAAGGCGCTTTAACACGCTTGAAAAATAGCCTCACTGATGACTTTCTACACACTGCAACAGTGGAAGACCTAAAAATTAAAGAGCAAAGATTGATCGACGCCTTCAGACGATACGAGGACCTGGCAATGGAACTTCAAGACGATGGAGACGCCGAAGCAACTGAAGAGGTTTACTGTCAATGCTTGAGCCTGGTGAGATCCCGAATAAACGCAGCATCAGCCAAGGACAGGGACACGCTGAGAGACGAGTCCATGGCCACACACCATGTGCCTAACATTAAGCTGCCGAACATCCAAATACCGGCCTTTGACGGGAAGCTGGAGGACTATCGCCCCTTCATCCAAATGTTTGAGACGATGATACACCAAGATGACAGCCTTAGCGACCTGCAGAAGCTGTTTTACCTCAAGCATTTCTTGAAGGGGGAAGCCTACGACCTTGTCAAGAACCTGCCGACCACCCAAGGAAGTTACGGTGAGGCTTTACTTATTATTAAGAATACTTACGATAACTTAAATTAACAATTAATCATGTGGAAACATTGATTGACTTGCCTACAGCTAGTAAGGCAGATTTCAACCACATGAAAAACATTGTGAGTGCGACTAGGCAGAATTTAGCAGCGCTAAAAAATTTAGGACATCCCACACATCAGTGGGGTGCATTTTTAGTTGTTTTATTGCTTAAAAAAATAGATGTTTATACCCGCAGGGCATACCACCTTGAGAAGGTTGAGGATACTGAGTTTGATTTAAATGAATTTTTGAAATTTTTAGAACTACGTGTAAACGCTTTCGAAAGTTCCTCATATCAACGTAATAATTTAGAGAAAAGGGATTTTAAAACTAGCAACACCAAGGTGACATTGACAACTCAAACGTCAAATATTTGTGACTTCTGTCAAGCGCGTAAAAATACGCACAGACTTTTTGAATGTCCCAAGTTTGTGGAATCCTCCTTGGATCAAAAAATTAAATTCATAACCTCACAGAAGAGGTGTAGGATGTGCTTAAATAAACATTTCTCTAGGTGCAAAGAACACGCTGTTGAGGATGAAATCTGCGAGGAATATTTTTCATCAACGGTAAAATTAAATGACAGATTTATTGTATCCATTCCTTTTAAGGTCCCAGTAGAAGAGATACCTAAAACGTTGGGAAACTCTTTCGCTATTGCTTTGAAAAGACTTTTTAATTTAGAAAAAAGATTTGCCAAAGATCCTCAGCTATTTGATAGATACAGAGATTTCATAAATGAATATCTGCGACTGGGACATGCTCAATATATTGACATGAGTGAATGTAATCAAAATGATAGGTGTTTTCTACCTCACCACCCAGTAATAAAAGAAAATGCTTTGTCAACCAAGTTGAGAGTAGTCTTCGACGCATCTGCGAGGGCTGCTGGAGGGCTCTCGTTGAACGATTTAATGCTTAATGGACCTGTGGTCCAAAGAGACCTCTTTGAAATTTTAACATTGTTTAGAATAAATAATTGTGTCATGACATGTGATATTAAACAGATGTATAGAAATGTACTGGTGGAAGGAGACCAAAGATGTTTACAGAAAATACTCTGGAGAGAATCTAGTAGTGATGAAATTAAATGCATCCAACTTAACACTGTGACATACGGTTTAAAATGCTCTAGTTTTTTAGCGACCAGATGTTTGAAAGAACTAGCCTTAATGTACAAACATGAATATCCTTTGGCCTCTTTCGCACTATTAAATTATACATATGTAGATGACATTCTAGTAAGCGAGAGCTCTCTAGAGGGTCTTGTAGAAACACAAAGGCAGTTGATTGAGTTGTTAAATATTGGAGGGTTTAAACTCCATAAATGGGCGTCGAACAACCCCGATGTGCTGCATAATGTCCCAGGTCAGTCACAGCGATCCAACGACATTGAATTGACTAATGAGTCAATAAAAACTTTAGGTCTAGTTTTAGACCTTAAGTTAGATCAATTCAAATTTGACCCCCCCCTATTGACACAAACTGCCTCAATCAAAAGAGAGATTCTTAGCTTCATTAGTAAATTTTATGATCCATTGGGATTAATAAGTCCAATTGTAGTAATAGCAAAACAAATAATGCAACAGATTTGGATCTCAAACATAGGGTGGGATACAGTTCCCCCGAGTCACATCTTAGATGCTTGGAATAAATTCATTCAAGACATAAAACAAATGCCTACTATAAAAATAGAAAGAACATTACGTACAGAAAATGCTATAGAATATCAATTAATAGGTTTTGCTGATGCATCTTTGGAAACTGCACATGGATGTGTACTTTATTTGAGAACTATCCACTGTGACGACACCGTAACCATGACATTATTGTGTTCTAAATCTAGAATGAATCCTATACAAAACAAACTTACAATTCCAAGATTAGAATTAAATGCTTGTGTCCTTCTGACAAAACTAACTTGTAAAGTATTAGAGATTCTTAATGTTAAAATATCTATTCAAAAAATATGTCTTTTTACAGACTCAATAGTGGTGTTATCATGGATAAAAAATTCTTTATTTAAATTAGAAGCTTATGTGGCAAACAGAATTCATTTAATAAAGGATCTTACAAAGGATTTTCACTGGTATCATGTTAAAACTGATTTAAATCCTGCGGATTGTGTCAGTAGGGGAGTCACCCCGAGGCTCTTAAGCGTCCATAATCTTTGGTGGACTGGTCCCCAGCCCCTGCGGGATCGGCAATGCAATTTTGCAAGCATTGGCTTTGAGCCCGCAGGAGAGGAGCTTGTGGACCAGCGAGTCTTTGTGTGTACGACCCCTGAAAGAAATGATATTTTTGAATATTTAAAACGAGTTTCTACCATTCAAAAGATGCAACGAGTTCTTGCTTTTGTTATAAGATTTTGTAAAAATTGTAGAAATAAAACTTCACGTTTTAAGGAAAAAATTTTGTCATACAAAGAATTAGATTTATCATTACTTTTGATAATAAAAAATGAACAAAAGATATATTTTCATGAAGAAATTGACTCACTGATCAGGCAAAGGTCCGTAAGTCAAATTTAAAAGGTCTTAATCCTTTTCTTGATTCCAATGGAATATTGCGTGTAGGTGGTAGAATTCAGGGTTCAGCCTTGTCGTACTCACAAAAGCATCCAATAATTTTATCAAAAAATAGTAATGTAACCATGTTATTGATTGTAAGGGAACATTTGCGACTGCTTCATGCTGGCAATAGGCTAGTACTTGCAAATTTAAGTTTAAGATATTGGATTATTAGCGGGGTCAAACTCATCAAGAAAGCCCTGCACAGTTGTATTACTTGTTTTAAATTAAAGGCCTTGGCATCTAAACAATTGATGGGATCTCTCCCATCTGATAGAGTCATTGAATCTCGACCATTTCAAAAAACGGGTATAGATTTTGCAGGCCCTGTCAGCGTGAAGCAGTCCCGAATCAGAAAATCCATTGTTACTAAAGGGTATATTGCTGTATTTGTTTGTTTTACTACAAAGGCTATCCATCTCGACCTGGTGTCCGACCTGACAACGGATGCATTCTTGGCATGTTTAAAAAGATTTATAGCCAGAAGGAATCTCCCATCTACTATATATTGTGACAATGCTTCCACCTTTAAGGGAGTTCAGAACGTTTTGCATGAATTGTTTAAATTATACAATAACAAAAATAATCAAAATATAATTCAAAATTACGCGTCAAATGTTGGAATAGATTTCAAATTCATACCAAGTTATTCTCCCTATTATGGGGGTCTATGGGAGAGCGCGGTACGATCAACAAAACACCATTTGCGTCGGTCTTTGGGAGGTTCTCTACTGACTTTTGAGCAATTAATAACAGTACTGGCACAAATAGAACAGATTTTAAATTCTCGTCCACTCACACAATTGTCTTCCGACGTAAATGACATGTCGTATCTTACGCCTGGACATTTTCTAACAGGAGATATTATGACCGGCATTCCTGAACAAAATTTGCAGGATTTCCCTGAAGGCAGACTTAAGTTTTGGCAAAAATGTGCCTTCATTCAACAGAATTTTTGATCTCGCTGGTCGAAGGAATACCTGAATACTCTACAAAATCGACCCAAGTGGAAGGAAAATCTTCCCAACATAAAGATCGGAGCCCTAGTCATTCTCAGAGAGGCAAACGTGCCACCTTTAAAATGGCCTCTTGCTAGGATGACTGAGGTTTTTCCGGGTCGAGATGGAAAAGTGAGAGCATTGGAGATTCGCAAGGCCAATGGCTCAAAATTGCGAACCTCCATTGCAAAAATTTGTTTATTGCCTATTGAATAAAATGTATGTATTGCCATTGTCTTTCATCGAACATGCTACCTTGTATAATTTTTATTTTTCTTGCAAGGTTGAAGCCACGATTGGTGGCCATTTTTGTAGTTTTGAAGGAACAAGCACACAGCGGATGGATATTTTTAATTTTTTTGTATTAGCATAAAGGATGCTCATTCGTGGAAGGACAATGGCACTTGTATTTCTGCTTTCTATTAATTCCTTGTTGATATGTTGTGTTTTTCATAGTGATGAATGAATGAACATAATGTAGCAATGAAAATAATATAATTTGTATATGCAATAATTGCATACCTTTTGTGTATGTAATATAATGAAAAAACCTTAAGAAAATATTTCTTTGTAAGCATGTGCAAAAACATAACATAAATATAAATATAAAATCTATGTACAGGCTACAACTGCATACCTTTAGAATTCAAAGACTTTTTTTCAATTTGTTTAATGTTTTTTGTTTCTTAAAAAAAAAAAAAGATAAGATCAATAAAACTAAATTGTAATACAGAACTTAGAATCAAACCATATGTACACATTATGTAGTTGAAATTTTAGTATCTTTAATTGGCAATTGCCCTTCACATAACACTTTACATAATATTAAGAAAACAATGTAATGTAGCTTTACTTTGTCAGCTTCCTTCATCTCCTTCGGCACTTAGACGGGAATAGTAAATCTTCTCTAGCGCACCAAATATGATACAGTCCACAAGAAAATCGCAGGAAAACCCGTCATTTGCCCAGGGAGAGGGAGGAATGCTTGACTTACTCAACTGTCACTATGTGCCCCCCCGAGTTTATGTTAAATTTAATAATTTACCATAGACGTGGGTGCTGTACGCACTGGTTTCTCAGTCGGGCAACACTCACGTCTAAAAAGGTATAAAAGGGGCGGCCATATTAGCTTTCTTTCTCTTTGGTCATATCCGCTTATAAACTGTTGTAAACTATTCTGTGTGCTTGTTCCTTCCAAATAATAAATGTTGTAATCCGATCGTGGCTTTGATTTAATGGACCAAATACCCGTTGATTATTAATTCAACACTGAGGATTAATAGTTCCGAAGCAGTTGGTTAATTTGTTGAGCACAAAATTAATTAAGTATTTGGATATATAAAAATTGAAGACTCCCTCCCATACCCGGATATCTCAGAAGTCGGGGGACTTCTATTTATCCGCTCTTCTAAGCAAAACTTTTGTCCTCACGGGCGGGCCCTATTGGGCAGCCTGAAGGGCTGGCCGGCCAATACCGCCTCATGGGAATCTTTTATGCTACATTTACGTCTTCGATGCCCCTCTCAGGAGGATAAAATGCAATCATAATATTAACACACAATACAACTAAAATGAAAATATTTTTCAATTTGACTATGGGTTAGGTTAGGTCTGGTATTGTTCTTTCCTACAGCACATTATTTTTAAATTTGACTGGTTATAGGTATGGTTAGGTTAGGTGTTGTTTAATGCTACAGCAGATTGTTATTTCCCAGGACATATTACATGATCATTCAAACATAAACAAGAAAATTCATAAATAGTATTTGACCATGTCTTTGCATTTACTATAATTTTTAATATTTGATAGCTACTAAGAATCAGTATGACTCTTAGTACCTATGAGTATGACGACATTGAAAGCAGTGTGAATGAAAACGATATGATAGACATGAATGAGATTATGAATACATTAAAAAAAGCGAAATGCCATGACATGAATGAGATTATGAGTGCATTAAAAAAAGCGTAGTGCGGTAAAGCTGTAGGGTATGATTGTGTTGCCGTTGAGCTCATCAAGTCTGGTGGACTGGGGGCTCTCGCGTGGTGTTTGGAGCTTTTCAATGATTGTTGGAGAGAAGGCGTTACACCAGAGGATTGGAGGAGGGCTATCATCTACCCCCTGTACAAAGGGAAAGGCTTTAGACTTGAGTGCGGGAGTTATCGGTCTATTAGCTTGCTGAGCTCAATAGGGAAACTGTATGGTAGAATTTTGATTGAGAGAGTACGAAAGATAACTGAGTGTAAGATATGGGATGCACAAGGAGCTTTTTTGAATGGCAGAGGGTGCACCGATCAGATCTTCTCCCTGCGATTAGTTATAGAGAAGTTTCTGGGTAAACACCAGAAGCTTTTTAGTGCGTTCGTGGATTTGGAGAAAGCATATGATCGAGTGGACCAGGAAAGGTTGTGGCGCGTGTTGTCGGAGTATGGGGTGAGCAGCCGGTTGATCCGCGCAATCTCTTCACTTTACGTGGGAAGCTCCGCTTGCGTGAGGGTACATAACACTCTCTCAGAGTGGTTTGTCCTCTCCAAGGGAGTGAAGCAAGTTTGTGTCATGTCTCCGTGGCTGTTCAACCTATTCTTCGACTACTGTATGCGACCTGTGAAAGACATGGATGTTGGTGTCGAGCTGAATGGGTTTCGGGTGAATGCATTGATGTACGCAGATGATTTGGTGTTAATGGCTGAGAGTGAAAGGGACTTACAAGAGATTGTTACGTGTGTGTATGATAGTTACAATTTGAATGGTTTGAAAATGAATGTTATGAAGACGAAAGTTCTTGTGTTTGAAAGAGAGAATGAAAAAACGATTTGCGAGATCAAAGTTGGTGACGAATGTTTGAAGCAAGTAAGTGAGTATGTATATTTGGGAAGTATGTTTGCGAGGGATGGAAGATGCGATAGGGACATTGAAAGAAGGAAAGTGGCCGGTGCTAGAGTAAACGGTGCACTTCGACCCATTGTCAGCAATGGTAATGTGTCGAACATGGCTAAAATGCTGGTGCACAATACCATTCTGGTACCGTCACTTACGTATGCAAGCAAGACATGGATGTGGTTGAAGAAGGACGAAAGTGGAATAAATGCAGTAGAGATGCGATCGTTGAGAAGAATGGTTGGTAAAACGCTGCGTGATAAGAGTGAAGAATGAGGATATTAGAAGAATGAGCGGATGCAAGAAGTGTTGTGGACAGAATGCGTGTGAATAAACTACCGTGGTTTGGGCATGTTGAACGAATGAACGAGGTAAGAATGAAAAAGAGGATATACTTATCTGAAAGAAAGGGTGTGAGGAAACGCGGGCGTCCGAGAACCACGTGGATCAAATTCTCAAGGACGGCCGCGTGTTGAGTAAGAGGAACCGACGTGCGTGTATGAGACACTGTATGAATGTGGAGGAAGCGAAGGAAGTGTGTAAAGATAGATCTGTTTGGCGTTCCATTCTCTCTGCCTACCCCACTTGGGACACGGCGTGTAGAGTATAGTAGTACTAATAATCAGTTTAAACTATGGTTTAAAGTAATAATAAATATGCAAGGACATTATATTACACTTAACACAGCTGATTGCTGTTTACAAGAACTGACTGATATATGACCCTTTTACCTACCTCTTCTTCCGCATTTACAAAGTGATGTTCTTCTTGAGTACCTTCTTTGACATCATATATTGTGTCAGCCATCACTATCCTGCCAGAGGAATCCATTACTAGATTACCACTAAAAGCAAAGCTGCCTGTGTTACTTCCTTGGTCATACACAATGACTGTGTTAGGGCCCAATTGCACTTGCTCTCCCTTTAAATTAAAGAATACTGGTTGTGCCTGAACTTGTCCTTGTCCATCCAACTGCGATGTGGTGGTTTCTAATTGTTGACTTTGGTTATGTCCCCCTACTGCTGCAAACTCCACATTCTGTTGCGTTATCATTTCGATTTTCTTTTGTGTACTTTTAGAATCTTCTGGTTTAGCTTTACTTACGACAACTTTTTGTTTTTTAACGTCAGTCTCAACAACGTTTTCATCGCCACTTTTTCTCTTCACAACACCTTTTTTCTGTTTCTTTTTATCCATTTTAAACAGAAACCTTCAAATATTTTTTGACTATCTTTTCGAAAACAAGAAAATAGAGTCGAATAATGTGAAAATTTGAACACAATTTGGTAATAGTCTCCTCGATGTAAGAAACATATTTTACTCAAAACTACAGTGGATGTGTCGAAGTTTATTTTTTAATACGAGTTAACCGAAAAATAGCGGCATCGTATCATATCGACAGCCTTCTCAACGTCTCGCTCACCGAATTTATCAACTATTTAGTGGAACTCAAACATTACTCCACTCACACAACGCTCCACGAACAGCCATTTTTTTGTTATTATGAAAAATGTTGCCATAGAATAATATTACAAAGAACGATTACGGCAAGGCCCAAAACGGCAAAAAACCAAAATCGATTCCTTTTCTTTCAAGTTTCATATTAAATTAAAAAAATATATACGATTATTATTGCCAAAAAAACTTATGATTTTATCTCAAGTTGCATATATTTTGGTTATTATTATTGGAAAATATTAATTTCTCATCTCTCTTTATAACTATTCCTTCTTTGTTGTCGGTCCCTCAGTGCTGAGGATCGTGACCATCATTTGTATAGGTGTGCACAAAATGCTTCCAGCGATTTCGATCTTCCGCTCTTCGCAGCGCCTCATGCAAGGTCCCCCCCGTAGCCCCCTTCACCTGCTCACTCCATCTCATTGGTGCGCGCCCCCTAGCTCTATTGCCCTCCACACTTTCAGTCAAAACAAGTCTCTCCAGGTTGTCTGGTCCTCTCCGTGCGATGTGCCCAAAGTACTGCAGGACACGGCGCATGCATATAGTGGACAACCGTTCCTTTATATTCAGTACTTTTAATTTGATTGAAATATTTTATATAAATTAAAATAATTAAAAACACTGTATTTTCCACTTTTATTATAAAAGTCGAAAATACAGTGTTATTAATTATTTTAACACTAAACCTATTCCTACTACGAGCGGTCAAATGACCGCTTCAAGAAAACAAATAATATATCATTAGTATAGATTTTTTTTTTGCTAATTGGATAGTAAAAACATATTTTTGTTCTATTTAGAAAAATTATATGCACATTTATGCATTTTTAGCATCTTTTTTACATATTATTGCGCAATTACTATTATGGGTCAGGGCTCCAATCTCGATTGATGAATGTCACAAGCGAGATTTTATTACTTTCAACTGATTTCTCAAAAACCCTATTCTTGAAAGTCGAAGACGACAAATGTCACACGATATCATGCGAGAATAAATGTCGAGTGGTGTTTTACCACTCGAGATGAATGTCACACCAATCGACATGTCAAAAATTGATAAAAATGCCCGCCGTGAGTCACTCAATGGTCGTTTACATTTTGCAAACGGTATAAAATAAAATAAAGTGATGCCGCATTTATAAAGTATTTTAGTTGTAAAAATATAACGAAAAATTTGATATTGATTGTGACTCCTCATGTAAAAGCGCCATCTTTGTGTGCCATCGTTGATTAGAGGTGGGAATAACTGTTATTTCAAAATAACGTTCAACCAGTTATCGGTATTTGTAAATAACAGTTATTAAAAAATGTTATTTAATAACGATCAAAAAAAAAAAAAAATTTTAAGGAATCCGAATATTATTATTATCTTATCAAATGGAAACATTTGCCTACCAATGCAAAGAATAAAATACATAAAATACGCATAAAAATTGTATTTTATGCATGATGTGCAAGATGAATAAATAATTAAATAAAAAAAAAATCATTCCGAAATAATATATCACCAGTTTAAAATCAAACAAATATTATATTCAAAATAATTCTTTGATTTTAATATAAATGTCATTAGAAAACTTGTACCTACCAGCTACCTCTAAATAAACGAATGACTACGTTTAAACGAAATGATTGTGTTCCTCCAAAAAATTCAAATAGTTAGTTCAAAATAGTTCAAATAAACAAAATTAAATAGTTCAAAATAAAAACAAAATAACTGCCATCGTTATTAAAACATCCGAAGTTATTAAACCATATGAAAAAACTGTTGTCGTTCAATAACGTGCTATGTTATTGAAACGTTATTGAACGACGACAATAACAAAGTCGTAACAATGTGGTACGTTATAATATAACTAAACGAAAACGAAATAACTATAGTCGTCGACAAAAACGGAATAATGATAACCTTGTTATAACAGTTGAATAACGTCGTCGTCGACAAAAACGGAATAACGATAACCTTGTTATAACAGTTGAATAACGTCGTCGTCGACAAAAACGGAATAACGATAACCTTGTTAAAACAGTTGAATAACGTCGTCGTCGAAAATAACATTTATGTTATTGACAAGAAACTGTTAGTTTAGTTATTTTGAAATAATGAGTTTAAAAATAAGTTATTAGTTATAACGGCCAACTCTATCGTTGATGTATGTTTTACGCATGGACCTAAATAGAGTAGTGGACACTGGACAGACTAGTATTGTTCAGAATCTGACTATTCGTTCTTATGTATTCGTTCTTCAACTTAACTCGAAGAACTAAATCCTCAATGCCAAATCTGTTCGGTCTTTTTCGTTCTTTTGGGAAAAATTACATTAAAGTACTATATTTTCAAAGAAACTAAGGTTTAACATCGCGTGGCAAATAAACACGAACGAGATTTAAATCTTCGTGTGTGTTTTTTTTTTGGAAAAAAAACCTTAAGATACTCTATTTTCAAAGATACTAAGGTTTCATATTGCGTGTCAAACGTTGAGAACGAGATTCTTGGATTTAAATCTACGTGTTATTATTTTGGAAAAAACGCCATTGGAGTATTCTACTTTCAAAGGAATTAAGGTTTTATATCGCGTGTCAAATGTAACAAACATGATTCAAAGATTTAAATCTTTGTGAAGTTGTTTTGGTAAAAATACCATTAGAATACTCTATTTTCAAAGAGACTAAGGTTTAAAATCGCGTGACAAATTCCACGAACGAGAACGAATGTTAAGAACGAATTGTTTTGAAGAACGATGTCTCAAGTACCGATTCCTGAGAAAGAACTGGATTTACCAATACTAGGACAGACACTTTGGCAAACATTTTGAAGCTGCGCGGGGAGGGGAATGACGACCATTTTGTATGAAACAAATTTTGTTCGGTGCGTCGCATTTGGGCTGCGTTCAGACAGTCACCGAGTGATCACTCGACGACGCGTATTTTGAAAGTACCTATACAATGCCAGTACGCATTCATAGTGTTCTTGCACTGTATGTTACTATGTTTTCAAAATGTGTAACAAAATTTATATAGTACTCGATTTCTGCGTAATTATCATGTATACTTTCTGACGCTGATTCAGTGAATTCGTTTGGATAGATTTAGGATATAAATTTGTAACAAGTATTTGGGATCTATACAAGCTCAGAAAGTTAGATAATGGCATAATTAAAAAAAAAAGTATAAAGCAATTAGTTATAAACTAATCAAGTAGTTATTACTTTAACTGTTAATTTTATTTTTTAATTTATTTTATTTCACAAACAGTTATAACACAAATGACAATACACAGACAAATCAATTACAATTAATAAACCAGCAAAGTTTGTAAATTTATTTGGTATAGTATAATGCAACATTAACATTTTAAAGATACCTACCTACAGTGGCGTAGCTTGGGTCATCTGCGCCCGGGGACATGGTGAAAGTCTGCGCCCCTTCTCGGAGCCCCCAAGAAATTTTTGAAATTTTACGGTTTATATGATTCATTTTCGAAGCATTATGAAGAATAATATTTGAACCCGAACTGATCTTTGTTAAAAAAAATGCCATCAGCAATCCTGCATTGTGGATGTGTCATTTTGTTTATGAGTAGAATGGCAACCCCTTAATGCTCAATGGGGGCGCCAAAATCGTGTTTGCCAACTGGTTTATAATGAAGATATTTGTGGAGCTCCAAAATTTAATCTTGCAAACGTATTTGGGATACATTAGCTTACATCAAAATAAAATTAAAAAAATAGTTTTAATACTCATTTTGGCGCCCCCTAATGTGGCGCCCGGGGACATATGTCCCCCCCTGCCCCCCCCTAGCTACGCCACTGCCTACCTATTAAAATAATTTATTCCTTCGTTAGAGACAAAAATATTTTTATCATTTAAAAGAAACACAAAAGTACTTGAATGCTACTATAAAAAGGCGCCAGTCAAATAATAATAAAAATATTTATTTATTTAAATTTATTTATAATTTACGTCTTTTACACGTTGACAAATTTA
This sequence comes from Athripsodes cinereus, assembly GCA_947579605.1. NCBI lineage: Eukaryota > Metazoa > Arthropoda > Insecta > Trichoptera > Leptoceridae > Athripsodes > Athripsodes cinereus. The sequence continues at coordinate 10,106,827 of OX388308.1, read as the reverse complement.
AGAAATTATAACAAAAAGTAAATCCAAAATAACAAAAATAATTTTAAAAGTTATAAAAGCAATAAAAAATAATAATAAAAACAAGACGTAAAAAATAATGGCGCCAATACGATGACATTGGGTCATAAAACGCTCAAATGGCCGGTCTCAATAACATAATCGAGGTAGCCTTGTCAACGCGATCCGAGATAAAATTCCAATTTGTATCGTTCTTCGACCCGCGTCTCAATAAAGAAAAAGTAAGTGGCCAGAGATAGATAGGATTCGTATCGCTGTTCCTTCCGATTACCATAGTTACCGTGTGGCGGTGTTGATATTCCTGTCATTTCTCGTCGTGTCATCTTTTTCGGTGCGTGTATTGTCTGCTGCATTTGTAAATAACGAAATTAATATGGAATCGTCACTAAATGTAAGTAATAATATTGTTTTCTTTTGTAATGATCATATATAATATATGTAGTATTATATTGTATGCTGGAATCCATGTCACAGTTCTGTGCAGTTGTAAGAAATAACACCAGCCCTTGTTGTATATCTGATAAATAAATGCCTTAAATTTCAGGTGAAAGCAAAACCTCTTGGAAAGGACCAGGTGTTGTTGTTAGATATATATTGAAGGAGACCCACCGACCACCCGGATAGTGCAGAAGTCTGGGGACTTCCATTTATCCGAATTCTACACTGCAGAAGTTTGTCTACACTGGAGGCGCCACAGTGGGCAGCCTGAGGGGCTGGATATAATCAAATATCGGTTATTACCAAATCCACCAACGCAACCAACAACAAATTAAAAGACGTAGAAGGCGATTGCGAGCCAATATTCTGCTGACACGGGAGATTTTCGGCGCTCTGAGCAGCTGCGACTGAAGTGGGAGAATTTGAAGAAAGCTGCCAGGAAGCGATTGTTGTTTATATTAGTATAATTGTACGACTTCAAAATCGAACACAAGAGTGGTAAATTGAATGCCAACGCCGATGCATTATCCAGAATACAAATAAACCCCCTTGACACGAGATCAATGATTGTAAATCTAGATTTTGAAGACATGATAGCATTGGATAATTCTGATAATGACTTCAGAAACTTGAACTTGTCACCACCTACGGATACAACACCGATACCTATGGAAATAGACTTCACTATACCCCGGACATACATAGAACCACCAAGAACGACGAATGAAGTGTGTTCACCCCTAACAACAAGGGATCTGGAAGAGATGCTTGCTTTGACAAACAATCAAAACGACGAAATATCATACATCGAATCGCCTATCGCATCAAAGGAAACAGATAACTCACCACCACGGGAACCACTGAGTGAAGAAACTGAAACGGCTGATGAAATCGAGGCAATGCTACAGCAAAATTCACCCGACTTGGAGAGGACATTAACAGCACCATCAATCGAAGAAGAAAGGTCTGAAACGGTATTGTCTTGTGAAAATAACGAAGTGACCGAAGGAATACCAATTCTGGAGGAAGCAATAGATTCAAAGACACCACAATTCTTCGTAAAGACCCACTTCATTGACAGCAAGACGGTAACCACAAGTCATAACGATACCCAAAAAATCTATACCGTGTCGCTTCCGAAGAAAAACAACAGGGATTTAATTATGGAATTTCTGATCGAATATACGAGTAACAAATCACGATCTTACTTACACTTCGAAACAGAAGAATTATATAAACAATTCTGTAGAGTGTACATAGAATCATTCAACAACAACGGGCCGAAATTAGTAAGGTGCACGCTAAGGGTTATAAACGTTACCAATAAAGAAGAACAACAACGTTTAATTAGTTACCTACTACCATGATGGGAAAACGAACCATAGAGGTATAACCGAAACATTCAAACATCTACGACGGAAATATTTTTGGACGAACATGAAAGAAGACATTACGACGCACATAAATAACTGCGAACGTTGCAAGAGAACCAACCCAAGTAACAATTTTCGACACTATCAGTCCTGACAGACGGTATTTTGTCTTAAAATTGCATTATGTCGCACTTTCTAAAGCAAAACGGTAAAATTTTGCCTTTTTTTTAATCTTTTCGGTGCGAGCCACATCTATGTTTGGGCACTATTGTCCGTGCCACTGCTGCTATCCACAAACATAGATGTGTGAGCCTATTTTGTTGAATATCTTTTTATATGGATGTATTTATTGACAGTAAGCACTTGTAAAAAAATATTTGAAAATATATCTAATAGTATTTGTCACGAAAAACTTTTATTATTATTAAAAAGCTAAAAAAACGATTTTTTAAATAATATACAGAATCTAGGACGTTTTCGTAATTCAAAATACGCGCCATTGTCTTGCGTTAGTGTGTGTCAGTATTAGAACCGTTTACATAACAGGATGGTTATAGTTTTTGGTGCGCGGTACTTAAAAAAATCTCTCTGTTTTCCTATACCATCACGCTATATCCCATAAGTAGTAAGTATACCCAGCAGACCAGCTGCATAATATCATAAACATGCAAATTGCTCTCTCCGTGCAAACAAAAAAATAAGGCGTTAAGGATGGGTTGCAATCCTTATCGCTGAACCTAAGATGTAAATGTCTCCAAAACTTACGAAAAAGAGTGGAAGAACAATTCTTTGCCGGGCGCTACATTGTACAAATCCAATTAGTGGGGTGGTCAGCGAAATAAAAAAAAATAAAACATATTACTATACTATTATAGTTCTAAAAAAGGTATATTAGACTACTACTTGATTTTAGATATTAGACACTACCATTACGGCATATCCTAAAAGTGGAGTAGCCAGGAGATCAGCTGCATGTAATAAACATGCAAGCTTTCCTCTTCATGCCAATAAATAATTAAGACATTCAAATTGCATGGAAAACCTCATCGCTGGATGTATATATAAATTTCTCGAAAACTTATGGAAAAGAGTGGGAGATCAATTCTTTGCCGGTTGCAACTCTGAAAAAATCCTATAAGTGGGGTAGTCAGTGGACTAACAGTGTTTAATAAATACGTTAATTGTCTTCTGCTTGCCAATAAATAAAAAATAAAGTATATTATTATAATTCTGAGGAAAGGTATGTTAGAACCCTGCAGTTAATAGTATGCAATAATGTTCTTTGAGAATTACCCAAAAAGCCTCTATTATGAAATACATTAGCATGGTAATTTGTCATTGCCTAAAAGTGCAAAATATTTTGCTAGCACATGTGTTTTTCGGAATTATGAAAGGGCTGACGCCAAAAAATAAAGGAATTGAATGTATTGAAATATTTCTTTAAACCTACAATAAAGTAATCTAGTGATAAATATTGGCTCACTGCATAACTGCCATAAAATGCGCAAGACAACTAGGTAAATCTGTATTTTATTATTTTAGGATGAACACTGTTTTGATATTGTAACCATACGTTGCATATATCAACGAGATATTTAATATTCAAATTTGAATTCACGTATTAAGCAAAACTCTATCAATGTATTACTGCTATACTTATATTACTTATGTCACTTATGTCAATAAGCCTGAATATTTTATTTTTTATGGCACGGAGAAGATGGCCTAGATACATTTCTTACATTAGGGTGGGTCGCAAAAGGTGTAGATATTGCCTTGAGTCAATATCTTCTAGTAAACCTAATACTACTACTACTTCTACACCATCTAGGCATGTAATAAATATGCAGGCAGTCTTCTCTGTGCCAATTAAAAAATAAGACATTCAAGATGGGTGGCAAACGTCATCGCTGAATTTGAGATGTAATATGTCTTTATTTTTTTTAACATCTGCCTTTTACAGGACACTCGAAAACTTACGGAAAAGAGTGAGAGACTAATTCTTTACTGAGTGCACCATTGCTTAAAGTTAATATAATTGCAACCTAATACAATGTTTGATAAACATATTTTAGCATAAAATGAGTTTAGATCAATTAAATTGCACAGGACATGTAAAACAAATTGTTTTGGTATAAAATTATAATATTACCGCATATCATATTGTTGTTATTTCTATTCATTTCATGAAGTAAGTTTGTATAGTTCCAGTGAGTTTCATGGTCACCCTATTATTTCGGAATAAAATTCGGCAAACAATAAAAGAATATAATAATATATAATTTGGTCCAGGTAAATGTAAACATGTGGTGCACATGAATGTAATTGGAAATACGTTTGATGTAGGTACCCATGCATTTACCTCGTAAAAACAACAAAATATACATTGTGTTCTTCGTGCCATAAATATTGATTGTTAAAATGCACATTTACTAATATTATTAATTTGTTTTTATTATCAATGTCTGCAAAACTAAGATATCTGTTAATTTCTTTTAGTCTTATTCGAGACTTCAAAAACGCATCATATTATTTTGTCGTGTTCATTTTGGCAGAAAATTTAAATTATTTCTTTAGCATATTTTGCTTTTGGTGTCAGATAATTCATGTGTGCCTGTTTTTAAATCAAATAAACTAATCTAATTTATGTGCATTGTGCTCGTGGTTTAAATATAGTAATAATAAAGATATTTCATAATTTTCACATATTTTGTATAAATCAAAAAGTGCTTGTGTGTGCGTTTTTCGTATAATAAATTTAATATTTTTGTAACTTCTTGCGTCATTATGGCCCAGCGACTTTTGACCGATGCTGAAATTGAGAATGTCGTCCAAGAAATCGATTCTGACTTTGATTTTAGCGATGACGAAATTTCCGATATAGCATTTGATCCAGAGATTGAAGACGATGAACAAAGCTTTAGTTGTCCTACCGCGCCAAATGTAAATTTGGAAGAACGTAATCTTTTTTCTTCTTGGGTAACTGGTTACTCGTTTGTTCCAATCGTTCATAATTTTGATGATTTTACTTCAGGAATTAATGTGGAAACGGGGTTGACAGAAAATTCTACAGAACTCGATTTTTTTGAGCATTTTCTCAATTATGAAATAATGTCTAAAATTGTAGATGAAACGAATAAATTCTATAAATATAATTCCGAACAAAAACAATTTTCAGATAAATCTCGCTTTCAAAAATGGACAGACACCGCGGTTGACGAAATGTACTTATTTTTTGGGTTAACAATGTTAATGACAAGAAATCATCGAATTTCTATTGAAGAACATTGGTCTACGGAACCAATGTTTCATACTGCATTTTTTGGGCAAGTAATGACTAGAGATAGATATCAAATTCTTCTGAGCCAGTTACATTATTCAGACCCTTACAGACAGAATACAGGAGACAGGTTGTATAAAATTAGACTATTTGTAGATCACGCAAGAAAAATATTCAGAGAAACGATGAGGCCATCTCAAAATTTATGTATTGACGAAAGTTTACTTGCATTTAAAGGGCGTCTCCTTTTTAAGCAATATATTCCGTCCAAACGTCACCGGTTTGGAATAAAACTTTTTTTATTGTGTGATGTGGAGTCAGGCTTCATTCTAGACTTCATAATTTACGTGGGTGACGGTACGGAAATCACAGACGATCAATGCTTAGGGGCTTCTGGTGCAGTAGTGACAACACTGCTAAAAGATTATCTTCACCAAGGCCATACCGTATGGGTGGACAATTGGTACACTAGTCCACAGTTATTCCATTTCCTTCACCAAAATAAGACAAATGCTTGTGGGACTGTTAGAAAAAATCGTAGGGGAATGCCGGTTTTTAAAAAATTGAGAAAAGGTGAGGTGGAAACGAAAAACTGCGGTCCACTCTTGGCTTTGAAGTGGCATGACAAAAGAGATATCCATGTTTTATCCACTTTACACGATGGTACATTTGGTCCATCAAAAAAAATAAATAGGGTGACGGGAGAGGTTGTTCAAAAACCCAAATGCATTCTAGACTACAACGTAAATATGGGTTCAGTGGACAAATCAGACATGATGCTCAGTACGTTAGGTTGTATAAGGAAAACAGTCAAGTGGTACAAAAAAGTTGGTTTTCACATTATCGACATGTTTTTATTATGTGCTCACGTACTTTATAAAAAAATTATGGGCAAATCTGTACCACTTGCTGATTTTCAAAAGAATTTATTAAAACAACTTTTTGCAAAATATTACAAGCCTCAGATTACACACCAAACAATATCCGTAGAAAATCCGTTACGTTTATGTTGCTCTAATCAAGTGATGCATATGCCTAAATCAATTCAAAGCACAGGAAAAAAAATATATAGGGAATGTCGCGTATGTGCACATACTGTATTAGGAAAGAAACGCAGAAAAATGACACGTTTTATGTGTGCTTTTTGTAAAGTAGCATTATGTGTAGATCCTTGTTTTGCTATATACCATTCAAAAGAAACTTACTAACTATCCGTCATCCAAATTTTTGTGTTAAAACTGTGGAGCTATTTTATAAGTTAGTGTTAAAAATTGTGCAAAATTTTACCATATAGCTAATCCGGATTTGGTGCAGAAAAGGATTCATCTTTCCGTTAGCGACACAACATCGGGGTAAGTGTATGTATTCTCTCTGTGCATAGTAGTATTAGTGTATCATGGCGGTTAGAATACGTTGAAAAGCGTGATTTTTTTATTCGTTGAATTTTTTTAAATGCGAACATAATATTGATGATTTTTCTCAACTAATCAAAACTTTAATATTTCTAAAATATATTTCCGAAATTTCGTTTAAGTGCATCATGTATTCATTGAGAAATTTGAATTTGGAGAACAGTCTTCAAAACCCTCGCAACAGTGTAATTCCTAGTGTTCTTATTTTGGCGCGTCGAAAAAGTTAAGCACAATTGTCTCAAAGTCGTTTACTCTTAAAAAAAGCAATTTCAAAACCAACAGAATAGTATTAAGTCAAATGACCCGTAAAATCACTTTCAAGTTGCTTTGTTTCACTCTCAAAGTGTAAAATAAAACTGCTTGAGGAGAAATAACAGTAATAACGCACATCACTCTCAAAATTACCTTATACATGCTTTATATCACTCTTACGATGCACGTTATAAAGCAAACTTAAGTAAATTTGCCTTTTTTTAAAGCACAATTGTCTCAAAGTCGTTTACTCTTAAAAAAAGCAATTTCAAAACCAACAGAATAGTATTAAGGCAAATGACCCTTAAAGCGGTCTTAAACGGCCCTTTATATTATCTCTAAGATTTGTCTGCAAGAGCGATCGGCGTTGCATTGTGTTGTATTATTGACACGGACCAGTTCATTCATGTCAAGTGTGTTTATACAGGATGAATATTTACGGGAAATAAAATGTAATAATGGATTCATTAAAAAAAAGAAAAAAGCCAGTGAAAAGTGGCAATTTCAAAAGAAAAGTTAGAGCAAATTTGGATCGAATAACAAACGAGACGGTAAGTATTTTTATTTCATACTCTATCATCAATATTATCGATATTATTTTACAATATTCTACAACTATATTTTACGTTATATTTAAAAAAAAATACCCAACATGTTATATCTCGTATGTACCTAGGTATGGAGACTGGATTTTCTGTGTCTGTGCAGGTTGAGATTCTGTCATTTATTTTATATTAGGCAATAACACTTATAACTTTAAAACACACACTTAATACTAGGGATAAACCATACTGACGCGCGTCTCGCACGCTCCAGACATTTTGTTTGAAAAATTGATTTTATAGAAGAAGAAAGAACAAAGGCGTGATATTACACGCAACGCATATTTAATTTCTGCCTGCGGTACTGTTTTAAGTTCGGCATTTTTAATAGAATTCTACGGGGGAATGCGTACATTATTTTTTAATCCTAGTTTTTACCTAGCAATCAAAAAAATCATACGTTGGCCTGTAATCTTACCTGGAATAGTACTGAATAGCTGACTTACCTACTTTTCATTGTAATTTTGCTGCCAATTAAAAAAGCCTGGGGCAGTGCTACGTGACCACATATAACAATATCAACCTTTTTCATGTCCCCTATAAAAACATTAATTGTTAAATTTGGTTTGAAATATTGAATTGATAAATTTTGGTGCCTATTGTTTCAGATAACCCAAGGGGCTTCTAATAAAACACCAGCATTAATCGATGTAGAAACCAATTCAGTTTTGATTGAAAATTCTTATGATTTAGATAATACTTCTGACGTTACAAATAATGACCATCTCAATGAAACGTGTCATATTAATGAATCATCAAGTGAAGAAGAGAGTGACTGTTTTAACTATGATACTACTGAATTCAAACAAAATCTTAAAGAATGGTCTTTAAGACATTAAACATATTGCCCTAAAAGAACTTTTGAGTTTACTCAATAAACAATTTCCAGAAGCAGTTTTTCCTGAAGATCCAAGAAGTTTCTTAAAAACTCCATCAAATATTGTCATCATTGAAATAAACGGGGGTGATTATTGGCACTATGGTATAATAAAATGCATCAAAGACATTTTTCAACATACAAATACAAATCATGATATTGAGATAAACATTAACATCGATGGTTTACCAACATTTAAGTCTTCTAAGTACGAGTTTTGGCCTATACTTTTCAACATACATAGAATGCATTATAAGCCTATGATAATTGGCATGTACTATGGTAAGGTCAAACCATATAGTTCAAATGAGTTTTTATCGAAATTTGTCGATGAACTTTCTTTAGTTCTACGTGAAGGAGTGTACATCGGAATACACAAAATTAATGTTGCGTTAAGATGTTTCATATGTGACTCTCCAGCTAGATCTTTTTTGAAAGGTGAGTAGGTACCTAGTTAAGATCATTGTTATCATTATCGGCTCTTAAACTCATTGCATGTTCTCCACAAGTTATTACACGTATTTCGTCATGCCTCTAGAATAATACCAGGTCTACAAAAATGACTTTTTAATGCCAATTGTATTGCACAAAAGCTATAAAACTGTATATTCATTTTTTTTATTTACCGTACTAAATTCAATTTTACAGAGTCGGTAAACTGCCGCATCTGACGTACGCCCCTAGAACATTATAGAATCTGCACAACCATCATTGTTCGACGTCACTTCGACGCACCTCTGTCCCGCGTAAATGCAGATGGGCATTTTCAGATTTTTTTGCTATGAGTATAACGTACGCGTCTCGAGAATTCAAAATTGTTTCTTAAATGACCAATTATTTCAGTTTTGCCCGAAATCACAATTATTGATAAAATGATGATTTTTTTCTTAGTTAAGCATAAAAATAACAGGTAACTATTTAAATTTTGCAAGTTAATGTGTAAATCAATAACACGGAATGACGTATTTCAACATGTCTTCAGCGTACCTCTCAACTTTAACAACAAAATTATATTTGTCTGCCCATTATATTCACAGGTTTTATGACTTAATTTAAAACTTAATTATTGTCTCTAAATTCAATAAAGTCCCATAAAATATCATAAAGCAAACCAGAAATATGTTAAATATGTATTTTTTTCCTGTCCTTCAAATCACAAAAAGTGGAATTCCTATTACGTCACGGCCATTCTAAACCTCTGTTTTTACTTATTTTGGTCAAATCGAGTGTCGATTATAATTAATGGCAACATTATATTAGTCTATGAATGCCGCTATATTGTGTAAAAACGTCGGTTGTGCAGATTCTTGTGACGGAACTGGTCCACGTTCTTGCTCACTAAAATTGGTGTTCCATTACGAACGCAGATTTCTAAGGTAAGTTAAGAGTTTTATTTGTTTCTTTTGGACTCTAATTACATATTAAATATTGTTAATTTTGAATTACAAGTCGAATGCATCCTTATATTCACTTACAAGGTGTAAACATGTGGATGAACAGAGATCGATACTTATACGTCACGTCCATTACGGAACGTTATGTATTGGTGGAAAAAAACTGTCACGTAATGGAATTGTAAAGCCTAGCTTACATTGAATATTTTAATCTTCCGACTATATTAAAAGATGTTTATAATTATTATGATGGCGTTATGATGTCCAATATTTATTTATTATTATGAAAACAGTTCAAGTGATTGCTAGTAAATCATAAATCAGTACGTCAGGCCAATCAAGTGTAACAAAAACGACAAATGCTACCCCCGATTCTATTTCATTTTTAGTGTGCACTAACTAAAATAATAACGTTCCAATTTTAGTTAGTCCATATTGGTATTCTATAAACCAGGCATGGGCAAACTGCGGCCCGCGGGCCGCATGTGGCCCGCCGCGTATTTCCTGCGGCCCGCGAGTAATATAATATTTTAAAAAATGATCACGTTTTTATCTTCAACGACTTTTTCAACAAAGATTGAAAATAAATTAAAAATAATTTATTAAAAAAATGAATAAACTGACATATGAATATAATTGCTATTATCATTTATTACTTATTGTTTATATTATTTTGGATTTAATTGTTATTATTTTTTTTCTCTTTATTAACATGTAAAAGGCGAAAGCCGTGAATATGCATAAATAAATAAATAAAATATATATTAAAAAAAAACAAAAAACTTATCTCGGATTTTCGACTGATATAATTAATGAATATTATTACCATGCGACGTTAGCTTTACTTTTCCATTACGTAACGAGAGACTTCCTATTACGTTACTGTCCTATTATATCTCCAACTATTTTTTTTAGATTTTATTCCAACAACTGATACAACTGTATTATTGTAATATATAAAATATAGTATGTGAACTGAATTGTTGTTGGAAAGTGCAAATCACCAACAAATTTGCCATAATTAGTGTAGAATATAAGAAAACTCATTACTGTATAGTACAAAACGTAACGTAATGGACCAATTGGACAGAAAATGTGACATTTTACGTTATTTTCCTAATAAAATTATATATTTTCTTAAAGAATGTTGTGATTATAACTATATTAAATACTTTCGACAACTATTCACTAAAATGTTTTTATTTAAAACCCCGTTGAATTGTGTGATGTAATGGAAATTTCTTGAGATATTGCTTCACGAAAACGCATTTCCTGAAAAAAAGAAAACACAAAACTTAAAAGTAATTGATTTCTCACGTCCGTTACTGTTGTATATATATTTTAAATACAAAATCAGGCATAATTTGTTACACATATTTTTTTAGGTTCCATTACGTAACGAAGCAAAAAAAATTGAAAATGCCCAGATCCCATCCAGTGTCCCTGGAGTTGACTCCGTAGAACAATGCTACATCTACACATACAGCATTAATGACTCCGAAGAACAATGTTGTGTCTGCACATATAGCACCAATGACTCCGAAGAACAATACCTTGTCTATACACACACACAGCATCAATACCTATGCCTAGTATGAGGTGCACAGGAAAGTTTTGAGATTGTAAATATACAGTCTAAATCCTTTATAAAAATTTAAAAAATAATAGATGTATTTCCACTAAATTTCTATTAGGTATCACTCTGTATATGTACGCGCTGCGTGATGCGTGTACGCTTCCCGCGGTAAACAAAGCGAATAATGCAAAACGTTCTTAGAATACTCTTGGCAAAGAGCGATTTGCTTTCAAATACCTTTAAAAAGGTGGCGTCAGGGTACTTTGCTTTTAAATTGCATTGCGTACGCCAAAATACAGGTAATCGCTCTTAAAATTGTCTTTGTCGTCATACTAATACACTTGATTGTAATTTTATTGTTATCGCCATTTTTATTATTGATTATTTTAATAATAATGACGATAATGAATTAAATTTTTTATTTTTCTGGTAATAATAACCCAAAAAAAACATTTGAATGAATTTTTAGTTTAGAGCGAATAAAAAAATATATACATATATTATCAATATAGTGGGAGGTACATATATCTTAATTAAAACTTTCTTTAAATATTAAGAATTTTCGAGGCGCTTTTATTTTAGAGAGGTACCTATTATGAAAAACAATAACAATAAACTTGTCTTCCCATTAAAAAAATGGAATTCTATTCCTCAAAAAACACATTTTATCATCTCACGCGTAAAATGTCGTCCATTTTAATTAAGCATTTCACTTGAGTTTTGTTTTTGTGGAACCATGTTATTGTAAAGTACTAAAATGTTACTGATTTTATTTTACTCTTCGCCCGACAAAAATATTCAAAACCGCTTTAATGTTGCATTGGCGAAGGTAATCTAAGGGTGATTTGCCTTAGAATTACCTTAATATTGACTTATGTTGGGTTCTAGGACCAGCGCATAACAGGTATTCTAAGGGCGATGTGTCTCAAAATGCCAAAGGCGTTTCGTCTTGAAGTAGTATATTAAGAGTGGGCCCTTTAGTACAAGAGGAGGTTCTGTAGTCAGGCTACAGGAGGCATTTCGTGGCAAAACGCTCTTACCCTTAGGATTGTCCTAGGATAATTTAAAGGGCATTCAAGGAGTAAAATTGTTACTTGGGAAATATGATCGTAACCCACCAAAACCACCCATGATGTTGACCGATACAGTATTTAAACCGTTTCAAGAATTATTCGTGGATACATTCATAATCGAAGGACAAAACTTCCTAACACTGATAGATGCCTTTTCAAAGGTTGGACAAGCTATACCCGTTATAAGCAAAACCGCAGTATGTATCGCCGAAGCCTTTCTACAATATTTTTCATACTATGGAATACCGGAAAAAATAACGTCCGATGGAGGAACGGAATTCAACAATGACACCGTGCGCGAAATATTGCTGGCTCATAAAGTCATGATACATATAACAACGCCTAATAACCCAACATCGAATAGCATGATAGAGAGACTACATTCGTCAATAATCGAACACTTCAGAACTCTCAGAGAACAACATAAGGATAAAACCGAAAATATCATGAAATACGCGATTATTGGTTATAATAACTCGGTGCATTCGACGATTGAAATGACACCTATGGAACTTATAATAGGTCACACAAAATCGAGAGATCCATACGATATGTATTACGATCGTATGTATTACCAGAATTACTCGAGGACACATAGAGACAAAATGAAGCGAGTATACGACCAGCTTAGGGCCAAAATAGTAGAAAGAAAGCAACAAATAGCCGAGAAGAGAAACACCAATGCCCAGACCAACATATTCCAACCCAACCAAACAGTATTTGAAAAAACCAATACTAGAAACAAAGCATCGAATAAATTTAAAGGACCCTACCGAATCGAAAATATTAATCAAGACAACACTGCATTGATTGACGCAGGCGTTCACTCACGAAAAGTGCACACCAAAAACTTAAGGAGACCCCCTATTGTTGCAGGTGGACCGTCGTGGCAGAGATAACGATACAAAAGCAAGTAAACAACCCTGGACTACTACCGAGACACCTAGGAACAGCACAAAACCAACGGGACCATTGGACATTAATTCAAACATTCGACCTGAGGGAAATCAACGATGAAATCAATATCCTGGTAAAACATTACAATAAATTGCAAACAATGTATAATAAAACAACATATGGATTAATATATAGAGAAGAACTGTATAACTTTGACTCTCTATTGAACCATGCTATAGCTGAAGCAAAACAACGACTGAACCATGTTATACCACAGCAAAGAATCAAGAGAGGAATTATCAATGGTTTGGGAAGCTTGATCAAAGCAATAACCGGAAATCTAGACACATCGGATGCCGAATACTACGACAAGGCAATCAAACAACTTCAAAATAATGTAGATAAAGTTCAAAAAATGTCAGTTGACAAATTGTCAATAACAGAAAATGCAATTGAATCATTTCGAAATATCACTAACAAATTAAAATCAAATCAGTTTCTCTTAAATACGCGCTTAATGCAATTAGAAGCGCGCATGAATGATACCCTGTTAATGGGGTACGAAATCAATGAGTATGTTATATCAATGATAATATTTAATCAAATGACTATTGGAGCGCAAACAATCACTCAATTATTAATGGAGGTGGAGAATGCTTTAACGTTTGCTAAGTTAGGTACGCTTCACCCGTCAATCATTAAACCAACTGAATTTGCATTAGAATTGCAACGAGTAACACCCCTTTTGCCAACAGGCTTTAGATTCCCAGCCGAACCTGATTTAGATAACATCCCTTACTTTGAAAAAAGTACCACAGTAAAGGCTTACCGCAAAGGAACGAGTGTTCACTTTGTGATGGAGGTTCCAATTGTCGAGGATCAACAGTACTCATATTACCACCTTTACGCATTTCCCATCAAAATTTCCAACAACCTTTTCCAAATAATCGTCCCACAACACATAAATTCCTAATGAGCAATGGCCAGCAGTATGCATATGACCAAACAGTATGCGAAGAAATGACCACAGGCGAATACCTATGCCACAACAAGCAGATGATACCAATTACGGGCGACGCTCCCTGTGAATTGCAGATGATCCACCATACTCGAGATTACACGAAATGCGAACTACAACATGTCCATCTAGAAAGAGTAAAGATACAACATATCTACGGAAATCTATGGATTGTCTCAACACCTAACGAGACAACAATGACTACAAATTGTGATAATAGCAAGGAAGCTGACACTCTCGATGGCAGTTATGTGATTAACATTGAGGGTAACTGTAGAGCAGAAATACAAGGAAACATAATAACGAGTTATCAAACCAATTTAGAACCAGTCCACTTCGCCAAGCTACCCACAGAAATGGTAGTAAGACGCAGCGTCCCGACGCCGAACAGCAATATTCAACCCTTGCCACTAGAAGATGTACAATTGGACGATTTAAACCATGTCCTACTACAAGTAAAGAAACTGCAAAGAAGGATGCAAGAAGATGACGACACCCCCGTATCTTGGACCATCAGCACTTGGACATTAACTTTATATGTTTTTATTGTATTAATTGTAATTATTGTATTGTTCAGATGCGTTGTAGTAAAATATAAATCTAAGTATAAAATTGCAGAAAAGCCTGAGACTTCCGAAAAAACTTTAGAAGCAGCTACCACTAAAGTTTTTCTTTAAGGGTGGGCGAGTTATGATAAGGCCTAGAGTAGCCTATATCATACCAGAGAATTCCAGTAACACGAGCGTGGGAATGTCCGCGTATCAGAATCTCAGTAATATGATCATGGGAATGTTTACATATTGACTATAATAAAATAGGTCATTCCAATGCACAAGGTACCAATGCCTGGAAACACTATATAAAGTATTCCACACTGGGGACAGTTGTCAGTACCTAATTAGTCAGCCCAGTGTTAATATTCTGTCGTTCAGTTAATTATTACTTTATTAGTTTATTATAATAAGTCCTGTTGTTAAATCCTGGTCTTGTGTTAAATTGTATTGTGTTGTGTAATTAATTAAATATCATTGTGATTCTTTTATTCAATACTTTTATTCAATAAACAATAAAATCAATTGTGTAATAATTAATATTATACTTTAATAAAGTGATTTTAAATAATCTTTTTTGAGTTTTTTTTTTTTGAGATTCGCCTGGCCGCGAATCGTAAATATACGGAGGCGCTATTTTCACCCATTTTTTTTTTTTGTATACAAACAAAAATATTCCGCGAAAAAGTGGTTATTTCTACCCAAAGTACATACCAACCACAGATAACAGATACCAACTATTTGTTTGACGTTTATACTGTCATTAGACTTGTGTGACGTTTTGTTAGCAATTTCTAATTCGTGTTTTAACTTTATTTTGTTTATATTAATGGATATTTTTATTGCATTTAATTTTCTCTTAAATATTTTCTACAAATTGAGTGTTTTTAAGTCGTTTATGGGTTAAATTTCTGGATTATAAAATGAATTATGTCAACATGGGCGGCAAAAAGAAAACCCATAGATTTTTATATATAATACCTAGATGGAGAACTCGTATGTATTTTCCATAGATATACATACTACATAACTGGATGAATAACTCGCCGCGTATCGCGAGCCAATTACAATTTGGCGGCAAATTGTGCTGTTAGGCAAAAGTTTAAAAATGGCCGAATTTTCATAGTATGAAAGGCTATAAAAAATCCTCGCCTCGCAGAAACTGTTATTGTAATCATCGATTTCTCATACAAAAATTAATTATGAACAGTGTACCTACATGATGATACAGATGTCATATTTTTACTGTTGATAAATATTTCTGGAATCGACAATTAAATAAGGTGCCTCCTTCACTGCAAATAAAACAAGAAATATTTTATTTTACTTCTAATTACCGTTAATTTAAAACAAATACCAATTAAACTAAAATGTGTGTATTAAAAAAAATGTAATATCACTAAAATAGGATATATTAAATAAATATTATAGGAATGATCAGCATTTTCTAGGGTCATTTTATGACACTACATCTATTTACTACTATTATTACTTATTATATGTATATAGGTATCTATGCCATTACCATATTTTTTCCCTCTATATCAATTATTTGAACTCAAATAATATTATTACTACATTACACAACCCTACAGTATTATTTTTACTAATTTTCTTTTACGATGGCATTATAATTATTATAGCTACACACATGTATGTAGACTTATTTTATTATCACCATTTTATCTTCCTTCTCTCTATTCTTAGATAATTTCTGATTTATATCTTACTTAAAAAAAAAAACATGATTATGGCTGACCATGTTCATCCGAAACGTCGGAAATATATATCCCATCAGGGAATAATCCAAGTACACGGAGTAATCCGATACAAAATTTTATATAAATAATTTTATATAATAAATATTATAGGAATCACGGGATTGTTAACACAGGAAACTGGGGTAAATACTTAAATAAAACAAGTTATTTGTAAATACTTTATCTGTATATTTTGAAACAAATACTATAATTTATGAAGCATTAATAGATCTAATCACAAAATAATTAAAATACATTCAAATAACAAATAATATTGCAGCATACGAAACTATCATACTTAATACATCGGATTCAATTAAAATATAATCATAAAATATTAAACATTACTAAAAGTAATTAGTTATTAGTATACTTTTGTCTTATAGTAGTATTATTTTAAAGTCCCTTTACTCCATCGATTTGTGCAATTATAAGACGAACATGAAATAACCATTTTAGCGATTAGGAGAGTAAATTATAATTTAAAACGTCGAAAAATCCTTAAAGCGCACTTTTAAACACGGAAACACGCACTTGTCTTTTGCCTAACAGAAACGTCAAACACTAGAATTTTTTGGACCGCGCCAAGAACATACAAAATCATAGAAGTTATTTATCCAGTTATGTAGTATATATATCTATGGTATTTTCATTATTATAAAGTGAGGCACCATTTTTCGGCACTTTTGACAGATCGGTTGGCGAAAAGAAGTGTGCTAAATCGCTTAAAACGTCGACAAGAACTTCAAAAAATGTCCAATTACGTTTTTATAAATGTAAAAATGATATATTTTTATAAAAATGCGAGAAATACTTCATAAAATGTAGGAAACACCACACGCTTTCGCCAACCGTTCTGTCAAAAATTCATAGATTTTTGCCTCACTTTTGTAAATGAGTCAGGGTTCTAGGTTTTGTATGGAATTCTGTGAGAAAACCTGACAAAAGCCGGAAAGAAGTGTTTTATGCCATAGATTAACCATAGAGTATTGCTTTCACAGTTTTTGTTTCATTTAGGAAAAGGACAGAAATATAGAAATATATTTATTTACCTCGAGTTGTTTATGGTAAAAATGAAAAAAAAAAAAAATGGGTAGAAATAACCTCAGCCTTTTTTATATTACTAGACATCTCACTTGCTTTCTTAATCGATTCATTTTAATTTTCCAACTGTAACGTCTATTTTAGTTAAATAAATGCGAAAATTTCACAGCATACTCCACATTTCCCATACAAATTGCCCTAGTTCTTGCCAACCAACTGTCATGGATGTATATAGGTAGGGGATGGAACGTTTATAGTAATTTGTATGAATGACAGCGAAGCCAAAAAGTGAGGAAGGGAAATCGACGGTGGCCATTTTGTATGAAACACTTTATTTAACATTTGTATGGGCAATGTATGGAGATTATTCACACAGTATCAGAAAACATTATATTTACTCCTTAAAATAATTACAATGCCACATAACTTAATGTTTTCATATATTTGATGAAATAGGGAATAGGATGAGTTAATAAAATTGAGTAATTCATTTCAAAATCATTCAGTATTTATTTTTAAACATTGTTTTCATATACACACAATATGGAGAGAATGAATGACAATCGAAGGAAAATATAAAAAAAATGTATAGAAATTATAGCTAGAAATAAAAACAAATTTTGATAGTTTTATTGAATATATAAAAATAAACAGGAGAAACTGAGTGATTTATAATAATAACAAAATGCATTGTAATTAACATACAACAAACTCAAAGCCCTCTGAAGAGCACTAACTTGTTGAGTGACTGGATGTATGCTATGGTAGGTTGAAGACATGTTGCACAGGTGGATTGATGTACGAACTCACATCTATCCTGTCAACTGTTGGTATTATATTGTCAACTGGAGGTATTGAATATTCAGCTACTGGCACCGAACTCTCAATTGCTGATGTTGTACTCTCAATTGCAGACAATATTCTGCGATCTTTCTCTGAAACATAAAAAAATACCATATAAGTACTTGTATACGCTGATCCACAATAGTAATCCACACTGAGCGACATAAATCAACCAACATTTTAAATTAATTCTACACAATTTTATAATAATGTACATAATATTATTTAGAATAGCTTCACAAAACTCTTGAAAATATTTTGCTATGCAGGTTGTATTGTGAGTGTGGCAAGAGTTATTATTTTACACATGTATTATGTAATTAGAGATAAATAACTCCAAGATGACACGGTCCAGGTTTGCAAGGACAGGTGCATGTTATTTCACAGCGTATCTATGATGATCAATGTGTGGCTTTATGTCATCTCTACACACATTCTCTATCTCTAAGCACAAGAGAAGCTGTGTTACGGAGTAAAGATTAGATATATCTAAATGAATAATATAAAACATACTAACTTGCAACTGAGTGGGAAACCCAGGATATTTTGTAAGAATGACGTTTTTCTCCAACCTCGCAGAAAAACGAGATGTTTTTGAACACAAAACACTATGTTTACTTGGTGTCAAATATTGGATAATGTCCAGTTTCTCCTTTCTGGATCCTTTGGAAAACTACAAAAAATGATTTTGTTTATAAACATGCTATAATATCATTAACCTGATCAGATTTGTATGCATGAAACATTCTAACGGGTAAAAAAACCAAACATCAGATTGTAGGTTCTTTGTATTGTCAGATGACAGAATGGAAAACAAGTTACATGTGTACATATAGGAGAATAAGGACAGATAATTACATAGAACGTTTATAACATTATTATGATCATTTATAAGTATACGAATTATAATATAAACGACTTTAAAATCACAATATATATTAAGATAAAAACTACAATACAAAACAACTTACCGAAAATATGACAATCCTGTTTCCTGCGAAAGTTGGATTGGATTTATAACCACAACCATTTATAGCGCACATCACCATGTTAATCATAAGTCCTATTCTTCTAGATATAAAAACAAAAACCGATATGAAAAATTCAACTGATGTGCAAAAACTTGATACATTTTTAAAACAACTAAACATACAAGGGTTGGTTCACGGGAACATAAATGTCACTCGATGTCGAGCTACCTGAATGACCATGAAGTTGCAGTGAGTGGTGAATATAACCCCGGATAATAGTGAATAACTTAGAGCGTTTTTATGACCCAAATGTCATCGTAATGGCGCCATTATTTGTTACGTCTTGTTTTTATTATTATTTTATATTGCTTTTATAACTTTTAAAATTATTTTTGATATTTTGGATTTACTTGTTGTTATAATTTCTTAAATTTGTCAACGTGTAAAAGACGTAAACTATACTATGGGTTAGTTGGAAGATATCGCGCTTCTGCGATAAACTCGCCCATTGCACAAATTTATTTGTCTGGTTTTGCAATGTTTGTGTTTTAATAATGTTTGTTTTTTTGTGCAATAAAGATTTTTATTATTATTATTATACTATTACTACTACTATACCATCACGGCATATCCCACAAGTGGGGTAACCAGCAGACCAGCTGCATGTAAGAAACATTCAAGCTGTCCTCTTCGTGCCAATATAAAATCAAGATATTCAGGATGGGTGGCAAACCTCATCGCTGAATTTAAGATGTACAATGTCTTAATTTTTTCGAATACCTGCCTTTTACAGGACACTCGAAAACTTAAGGAGAAGGCCGAACCAGGTATGGAGGTAGTTCTGTTAGGCATCCCAAAATGAAGACACGCTTTGGCCAAAGGTCATATCTATTCTTGGCACCTAAGGTCTATAATATAGTCAGAAATTTGATGGTTGCTAATATCTCCGGAGCTACATTTTTGAAATTAAAATTTCTTATAAATTCTCACCTGTTGGAAATGTCGATATCTGAAACTGAGAGTGTGTTTATGGAGGTGGTTTGTTGATGGGAATGAATGTTTGGAGATGCACGTGTGTTTGTTTTTTCATCGCTTTATCGTTGTTCCATTGTTTTTTCATTGTATTGCCATGATTGTATTTCATTTATTTCATTATAGAATGTTAAGATCATGTCTTCCCGATACGGACTTGTCTAGTGGGAAGATATAATATTTCTAAACTTTGTAGTATGTATCTATTTTTGTGTGTAATTGCATAATGTTTGTAATATGTACTTAAGAAATAAATAAATAAATAAATAAAAATAAATAAAAGAGTGGGAGACCAATTCTTTACCGGGTGCTCCACATATTGTGTGCTATCTTCAATTTATTTTCTACCAATAAGGTAATTGATTGAAAGTTTAAATATTCTTGCCATATTTATTGAATGTAATAAATATGAAATGAAGTAAAAAATATTCAACAATTATTGTATCATGCATATAAAAAACTGAAATTCATGCCAATATTGTCGATGAAATAACTAAAATATCGTCTTTAAATTCAAACCATTATAGATAAATTATTCACATTTCAATTCCAAAAAGTAAACAGAAACATTATGTATAAAACCCACAAACTCTCACTTCAAAGTGGAGTGTGTTGTTATTAACATAACACTTCTGAGCAAGAGATGAAAACCAATTTCTGGCACCCTATTGTATAGAAAAATCAATGTATGCTGGAATTCTTTTTTGTTAGTTTTAAAATCATTCTCATACTTACTCATTGGATGTTCAAGTTTGTGTATTAAACGCTGAATTGCATAGAGACAATTCAATTCTAATTCAGGATGTGTTTGTCTCCGATGAATGTGACTAAAAGTGGGTTGTATGTGTTTAATCGCTGTTTGGCTTGAACATCGTCAAATCTCGGTTTTGCATTTTCTGTTGGAACTAGTACATATTTATACACAGCCTCAGTCAGAGCTCTGATGAACCAGATTTCCTCTGGATTCTCAATAACATTCTTGATCCATTCTTCAATTTGACGTAAACTATAAATATATTTAAATAAATAAATATTTTTATTATTATTTGACTGGCGCCTTTTTATAGTAGCATTCAAGTTCTTTTGTGTTTCTTTTAAATGATAAAAATATTTTTGTCTCTAACGAAGGAATAAATTATTTTAATAGGTATCTTTAAATTAACAGTTAAAGTAATAACTACTTGATTAGTTTATAACTAATTGCTTTATACTTTTTTTTTAATTATGCCATTATCTTTAAGGGTCGTTCACATACGTTCACTTTCAGTGATCACTCCGGATGATCCTCCAAGATGAACAAGTGTGAACAGGCGTTT
The DNA here is from genome assembly GCA_947579605.1 of Athripsodes cinereus. Taxonomy (NCBI): domain Eukaryota; kingdom Metazoa; phylum Arthropoda; class Insecta; order Trichoptera; family Leptoceridae; genus Athripsodes; species Athripsodes cinereus. Next base: position 10,085,100 of record OX388308.1, on the reverse strand, counting down.
CATCAATAGTGATCACTAGCGATGACGGAGGAAAGAGATTACCACTCGTCATAATTTCGATGAAAGGACCTTTCACTGAAACGACCATAAACAAGTTTCATCTTATTATTTGTTTTATTCTCTATGAATTTGTATTGAATGTCAGAATCATGTACAAAATTATTATGCAGTCGAGAGCTATATTAATTTATTTTAAGTGTAATTTTTCATTTTTGAATTTGTTTAATTATTTTTATACGAAAATATTTCAAACTACATACAACATGAGTGAGAAAGTAGACATGGCAGTGAAAGCATAGGATGAACAAATGTGAACAGACGTGTTCACTTTCGATGAACAGGTTTGACCCTGACACTCTGGATGATCATCCAAAGTGAAGCAATGTGAATGCTACTTAACTTTCTGAGCTTGTATACTTCACAAATACTTGTTACAAGTTTATATCCTAAATCTATCCAAACAAATTCACTGAATCAGCGTCAGAAAGTATACATGACAATTACGCAGAAATCGAGTATATTTTCTGAGATTATATTTTGTTACACATTTTGAAAACATACAGTGCAAGAACACTATGAATGCGTACTGGCATTGTATAGGTACTTTCAAAATATGCGTCGTCACTCGGTGACTGTCTGAACGCAGCCCAAATGCGATGTACCGAACAAAATTTGTTTCATACAAAATGCCCGCCGTTCCCCTCCCCGCGCAGCTACAAAATATTTACCAAAGTGTCTGTCCATTACTCTATTTAGGTCCATGATAT
>OX388308.1:9964887-10084133 GCA_947579605.1 Athripsodes cinereus | reverse complement strand
GAAGATCAAACTACTGAGTATCAAAATCACATTTCCAATAAAAATACTGCTCGTGTTTTGAAAACCAGTGATAAAGTACATGCAAAATCTCGATCACCAAAAGTTGTATGTGCAGCATTCGATTTTCAAAAAATATTAAATATACCACATGGAGACGTTGGATTATATTATTATAAAAGAAAACTCTCACTCTATAATTTTACAGTATTCGATATGGCTCAAATGGAAGGACATTGCTTTATGTGGACAGAAACAACAGGTAAACGAGGTGCCAACAAAGTGAGTAGCTGTCTCTCTAAGTTTATTCAAGATAGAGTAAAAAATGGAGCTGATGAGATAAGGTTTTGGTCTGATAACTGTGCAGGCCAAAACCGAAATAGAATTGTATTTGTGACATACATGTACCTATCGAAACTTCTTAAAGTGGACATAACCCATAGGTTTTTAGAAAAGGGGCATACCCAGAATGAATCGGACAGTGTTCATGCTCTAATAGAAAGAGAATCTAAAGGAAAAATAATATACATCCCAGATCAGTAGTTCGTTGGATCAGTCAGATGGGCAAAAACATCAGGAAAACCGTATAATGTCATCGAAGTCACCAAAGATGATATATATGATTTCAAGCAACTTTTAAGAGACCGCAATTGGAAAAAAATACTTTAAACGAAAATATTAAGTGGAACAAAATAAAAGAAATCAAGGTAAAGAAAGAAGAGCCGAATATTTTTTTTTACAATATTTTTTAAGTATGCATTTCACGAAAAAGATCAACGCTTAAATACAATAGTGGAAACAAGACGAACGAAGAGAAATAGAAATCTTTCGATTAGTGAACTTTCCAACCTATATACTGAAAATTTACCAATAAAATAGGCTAAATATGATGATCTACAATACCTCTGTACGTCCAATTTGATACCAAAACAATATCACAAATTTTATTCGGAATTAAAGTTTGATACTGGAAACAATACGCAAGAGGAAGAGGATTAATTTGATATTATTCTCATTTTGTGTATACCTACCTATTAGTATTGTATCTTACATATACCTACCTACGTTACATATTTTATTCGGAATTAAAGTTTGATACTGGAAACAATACGCAAGAGGAAGAGGATTAATTTGATATTATTCTCATTTTGTGTATACCTACCTATTAGTATTGTATCTTACATATACCTACCTACGTTACAAATTTTATTCGGAATTAAAGTTTGATACTGGAAACAATACGCAAGAGGAAGAGGATTAATTTGATATTATTCTCATTTTGTGTATACCTACCTATTAGTATTGTATCTTACATATACCTACCTACGTTACAAATTTTATTCGGAATTAAAGTTTGATACTGGAAACAATACGCAAGAGGAAGAGGATTAATTTGATATTATTCTCATTTTGTGTATACCTATCTATTAGTATTGTATCTTACATATACCTACCTACGTTACAAATTTTATTCGGAATTAAAGTTTGATACTGGAAACAATACGCAAGAGGAAGAGGATTAATTTGATATTATTCTCATTTTGTGTATACCTATCTATTAGTATTGTATCTTACATATACCTACCTACGTTACAAATTTTATTCGGAATTAAAGTTTGATACTGGAAACAATACGCAAGAGGAAGAGGATTAATTTGATATTATTCTCATTTTGTGTATACCTACCTATTAGTATTGTATCTTACATATACCTACCTACGTTACAAATTTTATTCGGAATTAAAGTTTGATACTGGAAACAATACGCAAGAGGAAGAGGATTAATTTGATATTATTCTCATTTTGTGTATACCTACCTATTAGTATTGTATCTTACATATACCTACCTACGTTACAAATTTTATTCGGAATTAAAGTTTGATACTGGAAACAATACGCAAGAGGAAGAGGATTAATTTGATATTATTCTCATTTTGTGTATACCTACCTATTAGTATTGTATCTTACATATACCTACCTACGTTACAAATTTTATTCGGAATTAAAGTTTGATACTGGAAACAATACGCAAGAGGAAGAGGATTAATTTGATATTATTCTCATTTTGTGTATACCTATTAGTATTGTATCTTACATATACCTACCTACGTTACATATTTTATTAATATTACATCATTTTAAGATTGTATCTAAATACCCTTTGTTTTTTATGTGTTGATTTGTTTACGTTTATTTTATTTTTTAAGATTTTACTGATACATAGTTATATGAGTATGTTACCATTCTATAATATTTCATTAATTGAAAAAACTTGAGTATGCAAAATACCTGTTATTTTTTGTGTTTAATTTAATTATGTATGTTCTTTTATTATTTTCTTATATATTTTGTGTAACCAATTAGTAATTTAAACAAATACGCAAGTTATTTTAATACCATCCATATAATATTTTTCCTCTTTATTCTTTCAGAATTTTTATATGTATTATATTTGTTCTAGTACAATTTTATATTATATCAGCATTTCATAATGTTTTATTTATAATATTTAAAAAAATCTCTTCAGCGATGAGGTTTGCCACCCATCCTGAAAGTCTCATTTTTATGTGACACGAAGAGAACGAACTGTATGTTCATTGCATGCAGTAAGTCCACTGGCTACCCCACTTGTGAGAAATGCCGTGATGGTATGTATGTATAAAAAAAACACTTACTTCTAAATAATGCATTTGTTACTTTTTATCTTTTACTACAATATATTATTTTTGTGTTAACATTTCATAACGTTTTATTAAAAAAATACGCATATAATTTATACCATTGTTTTTTTTACACCTACATCTAATATTCTACCTTATTTCACAAATCTTTCATACATAAAATATTATTTTATTGACATAGGAAGTCACTTGAAATTTATTTGATATGTAAAGTATCGAAATGATGCACTTGATAAAATATGTGTTATTTGAATAATTAAAGTTAACTTTTGACACCGGTAGATTAAAAAAACTTGCTAAAAATTCTCTATAAAAATCTTGGAAAACTGTAGACGCGACATACTATTTTTCTTGCAAAAGTTAAAGAAAAGTCTAAAAACATTATTTGACACATTTCATACAAAACATACGACTGAACTGTCGAAAGTAGTAGATTTGATATATTTTTTGTAAAAAAGTCCGATGTAAATTGTCGAAAGTGGTAGATTCGATACATTTCTTATAAATAACTCCGATGTTAACTATCGGATGTGGTAGATTCGATACATTTCTTATAAATAACTCCGATGTTAACTATCGAATGTGGTTACATTTCTTATAAAAAAATCCGATGTTAACTGACGAAAGTGGTAGATTCGATGAATTTGACGTAAAAACTACCGATGTATATTATCGAAAGTGAATTTTCTCTGAAATTATAAAAAAAATTGTTTTAAATTCTCTATTTAATGATAAAAAATCTCTAACTTAATGTGGACATAGATTAAAACAGTTTTAACTATCATACAAAAAATCATGAATATTCATTTGGCTCTCCTGTAAACGTAGCAAAATGCAGATTCGATTATATACGTAGGGACCGTCGAATGAAGTACAGAGAGAGACTAAAGATTGCATCATTGAAAGACTGTCCATTATAAAGAGTTGATATCCTCACTGGAATCAACAAATTTTTATGACTGATTTTTGTGAAGCAGAAATTGGTGCATTGGAACATGTGTTTCCACAAAGCACAGTACATCTTTGTACTTTTCATAGAGAGCAGGCTTGGCAGAGATGATTGAAAAAATATGGGAACAACGAAATCGAAAAAACAGACAGGAAATTTTGTTGATGTGGAATACTATTGCCGATACGCTGAAGGAAGAAGAGTTCCAACATCAAGTTAACAAATTCAACTGTTTTCGAAAGTGGCGTGAAGGTGAAAACCTATTTTTACAATCAGTGGCTTCCCTACGCTCACAGGTGGGTTGCATGTTTCAGTGCAAAAGACTATCTGACAATTGAAGAGTGCTCCGGAACAAAAACCTATAGCACATTTGTACCATAATCGGATTTTTGATGGAATAATGATCTATGTGGTGTATATGATAGTTTGGTGTAGAAAATTCATTATTTTACCACCAGATGGCTCTAATACATTCATTTGAAAATTTGCTATAGTGGAACAACGATCTATGTCTCAACAGAATTTTCAAGATGGCTGACTCTCTTTCTGTCTCGCTTACATCTTCTGATATTAAAAACATTAATAAACTTCGAAAACGTAAAATTCAAATTGAAAATTGGGTCAGTGTGAAAAGAAAGAAGTTGAGGGATGCCGGGAAAGAGTATATTTCGAAAAGGGGAGTTATAGTGCCTGAAAAAAGACCTCCAATACAGGTGAGTGGAACAACGATCTATAGCATTGTCAATATATTTTTAACATTTGATTGATTAAATAACAGATTATATAGAATGATAAAAATATTACGTACACTGCATACTTCTTTAGTGTTCAATTTGATTGTTATTATATTATTAGGTTATTTCAATACTAATTATTGTTTTTTTTTTGTGATTTTTAGGATCGGGTGTGCAATGTTAATACATGCAAGAAAGTTGGGTGTCAACTTATTGATTTAAACAAAAAGATAATGCTTTTCGAAGATTTTCACAAACATAACTGTGATGACCAATCATTGATTTTGCTAAAATGCATGACATTAATGGAATCTGTTAGGAGAAAAAAGGGAAAACCCGATAATAATTCTCGAAAGACTGCGACTTTTCGATATATTCTTCAAGGAAACGAAGTGTGCAAAAAACGTTGCTTGACACACAGAGATGTGACGTATTTGAAATAAAAGTATTTAAAATACAAATACAAAATACAAAATACGTATTTGTATTTTGTATTTCAAATACCTTTTTGTAAAAAGTATTTTGTATTTTATTTGAAATACTTTTTTTGAGTATTTTGTATTTTACACAAAATACTTTTACAAAATACCTTTTTATTGTTTGAAACAAAATTCTGCCATTAATTGATATGCGCGTACGCAAGCTTTTTTTGCCAATTTGTTGAATTACAAATACAACGTTTCCATTAGAGTACTCCATGTTTGAGATATACACACATAATAATGATGATTGAACAAATTATACATGACGCCGTTTAATGTTTCATGGCCATCTCAAGGGCGCTGTGATTTCTCCTGAATAATAGCATTTTCAATTTTGTCTGGAGGCAATCTGTTCCAGGCAGATGACGCTGCGACTCTGTTTCTTCTTTCTGCAAATTAAGAGGTATTTGCCCTTTTGAGTTCAACGAGTTTAACAAGCTGATCACAGCCTTTGCCACACATTTTCGTCAGCGGAACAGCTCAGTGGGTGGTGTGCTGCCTTGTGGACAGTGAGACACAGTTTAAACACCACTATCTCTAGGACTCACAGTTAGTGTAGACTTCTTAGTAGTGAAGTTATGTGGCAGCTCTTATTCTCTCTGTAAATGATCCGGAGGCAACATTAAAAACCATCTGAAGACGATAAGGAAGAGTTTGGAGCAGTCCTGTATATAATATGATGTTACAGTAGTCCATACGATTTCAGATTTGGATTATCCATTCTGATTTATTTTGCAGCCCAAGTCAGGAATTCTCTTATCTGCTTGATGATACTCAATCCATTTATGACAATTTTTGGCTTATCTCTTCTAACAACGGTACATTTTGACATGACTTAATTAATTTTTTTTTTCTATTTTGACAGTTCTTCCTAAGGCTCATCCTCATTGTCTGCAAGCAATGATATATCGAATCATGTCAACCCTTTCTCCATTTATGTATACTCTTGTCCAGTTTTTCATTCATCAATGGTATTCATCAATTGTCTGCAAGCAATGCTATATCTAATTTATTTATTTATTTATTCATTCTTTACTGTACATTGATAAAAAACAATTACATAAAAGGTATACATTCAAATTAAATACAATCAATATACAGAGGGCGAGTTTATCGCAAAGGCGCGATCTCTTCCAACTAACCCAAAAGTATTAACTTAAAAAGAAAAAAAAACATGATTAAAATAAATTCAATGATCTAAAGGATTTTGGAAATAAAAGAGAAAAAAAATACATTCACAAAGTGAACATATATACAAAACATACATACATACACACATATATATAAAAAGGGAGAGACTGCAAAAAAAAAGATACAAACATACATACATACATAAAGGGAAAGGAAAAGGGGGAAAAAAGGAGGGGGGGTTAGGAGTGATGGGTTTCAGGTTTCAGAGGCTGTGTTTGTATTTGTGGAAATCATTTTCTCGGCTCTTAACGGCTCGCTTGAAAGACGTCAGACTTTGAGTCAGCCTAAATTTTGAAGGGAGGTTATTCCAGCAACGAGCACCCTGAACTGCAAAAGATTTTGAGATGAAAGTTGTACCATGAGCCGGGATTGACAGGATGCGCTGGTTATTCGACCTCAGAGATAAACCGTGACTCGCCAAGTATTCAAAAGCCTCCTTAATATAGTACGGGGTTGATCTGCGTACAGAGCATTGTGGACAAATGTGAGTAGATGGAGCTCACGTCTTTGTCGTACAGTAAGCCATTTCAGGGTATTACGATATTCAGAAATGTGGTCAGTTTTTTTTAGATTAAAAATAAACCTTATGCCAACATTCTGAAGTCGATCAAGTTTGTCAATTAGATCCTGATTCATGTCCACATACACGATATCAGCATAGTCGATAATGGGCAACAGCAAGGATTGGACCAATAAAATTTTTACTTTAGTGGGCAAGAATTTTTGCAGCATCTTTAGAGTGTGGAACTTGTAAAAAAACTTTTTCTTTAGAGTGTTAAATTGATGCTGCCAAGAGAGTCTCTGGTCCATGATTATGCCCAAATTTTTTACTGTCGCCGAAGAGGGTATTGCTACTGAATTCATAGTAGTGGGAGGTAAATTAATATTTTACAACCTGGATATAGAGTGAAGGCTACCAATGAATATTGTCTGGGTTTTTGAGGCATTGAGGAGTAATCCATGAGCACTAGCCCAGTTTGAGATCTGTTGCAAACACTCATTGGTAGAATAAATGGCAGAGGAGATATTGTGAAGTTTAGCATGTATATAGATTTGCAAATCGTCCGCATATAGATGGTAGCGACAAGGCAACTGTTTCTAATCATGTCAACCCTTTCTCCACTTATGTATACTTTTGTCCAGTTTTTAATTTCTTTTTCATTCATCAATGGTTTAAATATTAAATACTTTTGTCTTACACCTTGTTCGACTATTTGTAAAAAGTATTTTAAAAAGGTATTTTAAAAAAGTATTTTGAAAATACGTATTTTGTATTTTGTATTTAAATACCATTTTGAAAAAGTATTTAGTATTTTGTATTTGAAATACAAAAATTCAAAAGTATTTGTATTTTGTATTTAAATACTTTTTTGGAAGTATTTTGCACATCTCTGTATGACACATACTCTCTATCATACCGACGAATACAAACTTTACAAAGAAAAATGAAGGATGGAATAACTGCTCCAAAGGATAATAGAGGCAAACACAATAACAGACCACATGCAGTTGTACAATCCGACAGAGATCTTGTGAAACAACATATAGCTGGCTTTCCAAAGCAGCCAAGTCATTACAGCAGAACAAAGACTGAAAAAGAATGCCTTTCTCCTGACGTAAATCTTTGTAAAATGTATAGATTGTTTAAAGAGAAGCATCCAGAATCACGAGTAACACGATCTCTCTATCAAGAGATTTTCTATACATTTAATTTACGTTTTGTGGTGCCTAGATCAGACACGTGTAGACAGTGTGATTTACTCTACAACAAAATGATTGTGGCAAACGATATTGAAGAACGACAAAAGTTGGAATTTGAAAGCGAACTTCATCACCGTAAGGCGGATGCAGCATACACATTTTTAAAAGAGGACTCACAAATCGCCGTTCACAATCTGGATACGATAGTCATCTGTGTAGACCTCCAACAGGTTCTATTTTGTCCATCACTGAATCATTCGACAATATTTTATCAGCGACAACTATCTTGTTACAACTTTGCCATTCACAACATAAATACAAATAAAGTAACAATGAATTTATGGGATGAAACTGTTGCAAAAAGAGGATCAGCAGAAGTGGCATCTTGTATTTTCAAGTATGCCGTGGATAATTTTGATGTACTTGTACCTGAGGCCTGAGTCAATAACACATTTTCACGTTACGTTTTCGTTCCGTTAACGTTCGAGTATAGACGAAGTTGTAAGCAAGTGTCAATTTCGTTGCTAAGATACACAATAGTTCCGAAAATTATCACTTTGGCGCAACATCGTCTACATTTGAACGTTAACGGAACGAAAACATAACGTGAAAATGTGTTATTGACTCAGGCCTCTGGAACCCAACGCCGACTGATTGTATGGTCAGACCGATGTGTCGGTCAAAATAATAATTGGAAGATGGTAGCGTTATACAAATTTTTAATACAGTCCAATTACTTCACTGAAGTCCATCAGAAATTTTTATGTTCCGGACATAGCTTCTTGCCTTGCGACAGAGACTTTGCATTAATAGAAAAACAAAAGAAAAAATCCACGGTAATGGTTCCCATCCAAATGGAAATACGTAATAGCTGAAGCCTATATCAATAGGCCATTTTCCATTGTAGATCTCCAAAGAGAGAATGTGAAGGATTTCAACATCATTGAAAAACAAATTAAAAAACCAAATAAACTGAAAATCACTGATGCAATGTGGCTGAAATTCACAGCAGATGATCCGACTGGGATCCATGTTAGAAGATCGCACAATGTTATGAGACCATGGGAAAGACATCAAGTCAGTAAAAGTAATGGGGGAAGATCTACAACATCGCCAGTGTTACCTCCTTTATACCGAGGTCCCTTAAAAATTACCAGCGAGAAAATGAAAGATTTAATGGATATGGTGAAGTAATTACAACCCAAATACCATTAGTTTTATAATGATATTTTATCTGAAGAATAAAGATTAATTTCAACTGTTATAATATTATGTACTTAATATTTTGCTTATATTTCCTTGTGTTCAAATTTTATTCATTCTTGCCCACATCTGATCATGAACATAATGCCCACATCTGAAATATGTATACAGCATATCTACAAATAATATCTTAATACGATTTAAAAAATAACAATAATAACCTACAATCTATAACTCTTTAAATCAACAGATATAATATGCATATATTTCCTTTCTTTTTTTACCTAAATTGTCCTACCATTAATTGTCCGTATTGTATGTAAAACCACCTCAAATATCAGTAATGATTTTTATCATAATTTGCAAGTAATACACTTGCAGAAAATATGACTTGAAGATAATTATGTTATACACACATAGTTGTTCACTAATATTTTATCTTATTATTCAAGTAACATTAATTCATGTAGACAATGGTTTTCTTTGTTTGTATTTGCTTAATAGTTATCATAATGTATGTATTCCTCTTCTCTCATTGCTATAAAATTATTTATTTATGTGTGTTATGTATAGTGCAGATGTGAGGTCCCAATAGATCACATTTTTTATTTAAAATATAATATTTAGACAATATTTATTCATACCAAAGAAATTAGTTTACCTTATTATCATTGTTCATTGTTTTAGCTAGTTGCAATTTTTTTTATTTTGTTGAAATTCTTAATTGTAATATTTTATGTACTTTATTTCTACCAGCATATTTATAATATTTAAGTAAGTAGCATTCACATTTTTACCATGAACCATGTATCAATGTCTTCTGATGAGGAAATCTACTATTCACTCCCCCCCTCTCCCTCTGTACCCTCTTTTCTCTTAGACATAGAGACATCTTTACTTTCTGACGATTCCTCTGATGCAGATATCTCATCTATAGATGATTCCAATTACCTCACCGTGAATACTCTTAAGAAAATTGCACGTGTTCATCCCAATGACTTCTTTGCTTGTCATATAAACGCCCAAAGCCTATACTCTCATTACGACTATCTCCAAAGCTCCTTTCTCGACTCTCCAGTCCACGCTTTGCTTGTCAGTGAAACTTGGCTGAAACCTTCTCTATCTTCCTTAGTTACCCTCCCTGGATACCAACTTATTCGTAACGATAGAGTTGGTAAGGGTGGAGGCGGTGTAGCAATATATCTAAAGGAGGAGAACATTCTGCAGAATATCTGTTTATTGAGATAGAGTTGGTAAGGGTGGAGGCGGTGTAGCAATATATCTAAAGGAGGAGATTAAATACAAAATAATAATCAGTTCTCCTAGAACATTCTGCAGAATATATGTTTATTGAGATAGAGTTGGTAAGGGTGGAGGCGGTGTAGTAATATATCTAAAGGAGGAGAACATTCTGCAGAATATCTGTTTATTGAGATAGAGTTGGTAAGGGTGGAGGCGGTGTAGCAATATATCTAAAGGAGGAGATTAAATACAAAATAATAATCAGTTCTCCTAGAACATTCTTCAGAATATATGTTTATTGAGATAGAGTTGGTAAGGGTGGAGGCGGTGTAGCAATATATCTAAAGGAGGAGAACATTCTGCAGAATATCTGTTTATTGGGATAGAGTTGGTAAAGGTGGAGGCGGTGTAGCAATATATCTAAAGGAGGAGAACATTCTGCAGAATATCTGTTTATTGAGATAGAGTTGGTAAGGGTGGAGGCGGTGTAGCAATATATCTAAAGGAGGAGATTAAATACAAAATAATAATTAGTTCTCCTAGAACATTCTGCAGAATATATGTTTATTGAGATGGAACAAGCCTGTAAAAAGTTTCTTTTAGGCGTTCTCTACTCTCCAAATTGTTCCACTAATTACTTCGTAGATCTCGAAAGTAAATTACGAGTTATTAGCTCCTCAATATAGCGATCTTATCCTTATGGGCGACTTCAATACTTGCCTATTGAAAGACGACTATTGTTGAAACAAACTTCGTAACATAGTTACATCTACAAATCTCCAAATTCTCCCACTATCTGCAACTCACCATCAGCAAGACTCTAATTCACTTATTGATCTCATCATCACAACTTCCAATAACTCTGTATCTTCTCATGGCCAAATGAGTGCCTGTGGATTTTCCCGCCATGATCTCGTGTATATTACATATAAAACACGCTACCCTAGGCAAAAAGCACGTGAAATTGTCTATCGAAATCTAAAAAACATTAATTTAGAACTTCTAGAAGCTGACGCTGGTTCTAATTATTGGTCTTCTGTATACCTTCACGACAACATTGATGACATGATCTCAACTTTCAATGAGCTGGTTTCAAAACTTTTAGACAGTCACGCGCCATTAAAGAGAGCTCGAGTAAAACACCCCCCATCCGGTTGGTTGACCGATGACATCAGAAAAAACATGAAGACACGGGACAGGAGATATTCCAAGTGGAAAGCTAGCAGAACGGAATCCAACTGGGAATCCTATAGAATTCATAGGAATCGATGTAATCAGCTCTGTAGAAACGCCAAGAAGGCGTACTTCAAAAATTCTCTTACAAATACATCTCCTAATAACTTTTGGTCTTTTCTACGTACCCAGAGTCTATCAAATGGTAAAAACTTTGTGTCTAATCACCCGGTATAAGATGACGCATTAAATATTTTCTTTTCCACTCCTCCTATCATATTGGACTCTAAGCAGAAAACTTAAACTCTCCAGCAAATCCACAGTTTGCCTCGAAAATCTCATCCTGAGTTCACATTTACGCCGTTCACAAAAGAGAATGTTAGGAAAGTAATTCTCAGTATTAAGTCAAAATCCTCAGGGAGTGATGGTATTACCATAAAATTCATTCATATGATCCTCTTTCAGATTGAAGATGTTTTGACATATATTTTTAACTTTTCTGTTTCTACAGCAACAGTTCCAGCTAGGTGGAAAGAAGCATTCATAATACCGTTACCCAAGGTGGCATCACCCTGCGTACCCAAAGATTTTCGACCAATATCAATATTACCTTGTCTCTCTAAAGTACTTGAACGCCTGATCTTTGAACAAGTTTATTCCTTTCTTAACCAACATAACTTACTTAATCCATTTCAATCAGGTTTCCGCACTCGCCATAGTACAACATCCGCTCTTACAAAAATTACCGATGATATTCGACTGGCCAAGGAAAATGGTAATCTCACCCTTCTTGTCTTATTAGATTTTAGTAATGCCTTTAATTCAGTTGATCATGATATTCTAATAGGATTTCTTGAAAGACTTAATTTTGGCCGCTCTTGTCTAACTTGGTTCAGATCATATCTAGAGGTACCAGAAGGTACTCAGAGGTACCATGTACTTTGAAATCCGCTCACGTTACACCTATCCTAAAAAAACAAAATGTAAGTCCTGATGACATGTCAAATTACAGACCAATCTCCAATCTGCCTCTCTTGGCCAAGCTGGTTGAGAGAGTGGTTGCTAGTAGATTGTGCGACTTCTTGGATGACAATAATATGTGGCCTGCGAGGCAATCGGCATATAGAAAACATCATTCAACTGAGACTAGCTTGGCAAAGTTGTTGTCAGACATTATTGGATATGATGAAGAGGGAAAAATAACATTGCTATGTCTGTTGGACATGAGTGCGGCCTTCGATACAGTTGACCACGAACTTTTGGTGCAGAAATTAAATGCTGACTTTGGTGTGTGTGGGGCTGCACTAGACTGGTTCACTTCATATCTCTCGGAAAGAAAGCAAACGGTGTGCTTCAATGATGTCCAGGCAGCAGAGAGGCCATTGTCAACTGGAATTCCGCAAGGTTCAATATTGGGGCCTCTCCTCTTCATTCTATATTCGACTGGAATCCAGACTATTGTTGAATCCTTCGGCTTGAGGCTCAGCGCATATGCTGATGATGTGCAGATTTATGCTGCGGAGGAAATGACAAAAATTGAAAGTCTGAAACAAACTTTTCTGCAATGCATAGAGGCAGTTTTCTGTTGGCTGTCGACAAATAAACTTTGTCTAAATGCTGAAAAAACGGAATTCCTGTGGCTGGCATCTAGAGGGAGACAGCATCTGCTGCCGAAGGATAACATTGTGATCTTAGGAAGTACTATAACGCCGACAACATCCGTCAGGCTTCTGGGGATCACCATTGACAGCAGCTTGTCCATGGAACGTCACATTGGTAGTGTTGTCAGCTCCTGCTACTATTGCCTCAGGCAGATCAAGTTGGTCAGAAGATCTCTTACCCGTGATGCCATTAAGACACTAATATCTGCGTTGGTGTTATCCAGGCTTGACTATTGCAATGTTGTGTTTAGTGGTTTACCAAAGGTGCAGACAAATAGGCTACTACATTCAGTTTTAAAATCCTCAGCCCGTGTTGTATATGGAGCAGATAGGTATGATAGCATCACACCTCTTTTAAAAGAACTGCACTGGCTGCCTATAGAAGCCAGAATTCAGTATAAAGTGTGTGCTTTTGTATATAAGGCTCTAAATGACATGGCCCCCACATACATTAGTGATTTGTGCACTTTGAGAAGTTTGGGAGAGAGGCGGCGTGCCCTGAGGTCGGCGCAGAGTGCGGCGCATGAGCTGGAGGTTCCACAGAGGGCACGTTTAACAGGTTACGGTGACCGCGCTTTTTCTGTTTCTGCCCCTAATCTGTGGAACAGACTGCCTCTGGGGCTCAGGTGTGCTGCCGACTTCCAGGCTTTTAAGAGGGACCTCAAGACCTACTTTTTCAAACTTTTTTATGAACTGTGACTGTTGTGTATATTGCATTATTTTATTTTTATTTCTGACGCGGATACATATTATTATGTATCTGAGATTATGTGTTATAAGGTTTTTGTATTTAAATTTGAACTCTTGACACAGACAACATTGTTGAAGATAGAACATTATCATGTACAGCGTCCTCGAGGTGCTATGGCACGAAGATGGCGCTATAAATACTCTCCGTTATTATTATATTATTATCTCTCTAACCGCCAACAATGTGTCAAAATGTCTGATAAATATCTGATTGGGTAAATGTGCAGACTGGAGTTCCACAAGGCGGTGTACTTTCACCTTTACTGTTTTCTCTTTTTATCGATACCATATCAGCAAATCTTAATACCAAATATCATATGTACGCTGACGACCTCCAATTGTATACTCATTTTCCTTTAAGCAACCCCACTTCTGGCTTCGACATAATGAATCTCGACCTCGAAGCTATTTCGAATTGGTCCACTTCTCATGGTCTTCTACTCAATGCCTCTAAAACCACCCAAGCCATCGTCATCGGGAGTAATCGCAAAATAGTGAAATTTTCAATGGACTCCCCTCCACATCTTACCCTCTGTAACTCTAACATCCCTCTTTCGAAAACGGTCAAAAACCTAGGTGTCATATTTGATCAAAATCTTTCTTGGATAGATCATATCAAAGAGGTAAGTCGAAAAATCTTTTTCAGACTACACTCTTTCAAACGATTACAATTCTTCCTTCCAATTGACACTAAACGAATGATGGCTTTGTCCTTTCTACTACCAATCCTCTTCTATGCAGACTGCACCTTTCTAGATACCACTGAAGAACTCAGTGCGAAGTTGGATCGGCTGCAGAATGCTTGCATTCGCTTTATCTTTGGTCTAAGAAAATATGACCACATCTCTCAATTCCGTGCTGAACTCAAATGGCCAACATACATGGAATCCCGTAATTTACATATAATATGCTTTCTTTATAACATCCTTAAGCACGAAGCTCCTCAATATCTCTTCGAACGGTTTGTTCCCCTTTCTTCCCATGGTCTATCGTTAAGGTCCCAAAATAATCGTCGTTTAGAATTTCCACCTCATAGTACATCTTTTTATTCATCTTCTTTTACCGTACATGCTACCAGAATCTGGAACAACCTCCCCAATGATATTCGGTCCTCTTCAACTATAGGCTCATTCAAACATAAAGTAAAATCCACCATCATAAACAACCCACCATCTCATCAATAGTAGATAGTTCTCGCTTAGATACATATATAATATATAGGTTTATGGTTGTGAATGCTTACATTTTTATCTTTTATTTTTTTTTCTTTATATTTATATAGGTACTCTTGTTTTATATTATATATATTTCATTTTCTGTTTATCTTTTGATCTAAACTCACTTTATAGTAAAACAGTTCTCAAACATTGTAGTAGGTTTACTGGAAGAAATTGCCTCAAGGCAATATGTACGCCTTTTGTAAAATATTTGTATATTTGACAATAAAGTGTTTATTATTATTATTATTATTATTCTTCTTTTTTCTATTTTTGTACTTACTGTTTAATGTTTATTGTTGTAATAAAGTACATTCCATAACAAGTATTTTGATTCCATAACAAGATTTATGGAGAGGAGACGATACCGGTGAGTTTTGTCTACCGACTAGCTTTAGCGATGCTGCATCCACTTCTTTGGTCGATTTTATGTCATTTTGCGATCTTAAACAGTTCAATCCTCATTGTAATCGGGGAGGAAGGATTTTAGACCTTGTTATTTCTAATATGGACAACATTTTGGTGTCTCTGTGTCCAGAACCTCTTACACATGAGGATTCGCATCATCCCTCTCTAATTCTGACAACGAAGATTGCAGGAGATTTGGCTGTGGTGGCTCCATCGCGTGAGGTGTCTCTGTTTCACAAGGCAGATTATAATGAGATCAGGCGTGCGCTGTCTTCATGTGATTGGGAGAGGGAGTTTAACTGTGTTAACGTGGAGGAGGCCACTACTAAATTTTATTCAGTTCTGGATCAAATAATAGAGAAATTTGTTCCAAAGAAAAAAGTTTACTCAAATGGTAGGTTTCCTCCTTGGTACAGCAAGGCATTGATAAATATAATTAGAGAGAAGCGAAAGTGCCATAAACGTTGGAAGCAGACTGGTGATAATTCTTGTTACTCAGCATTCAGTTTGTTGAGATCTCGCCAGAAAAGGGTTGCTCAGGAGTGCTACGCGAGTTTCATAGCTTCTACTGAGGAGCTTATTAAGATGGATCCGAACAAGTTTTGGTCATATGTGAAATCGAAACGATCCTCTTCTTCTATCCCAGCACATATGCACTTTGATGGAGTGACCTCGTCTAATGTAGAGTCTATCTCAGAAATGTTTGGTCGGTACTTTCATTCTGTTTTTGTTGAGGGTGACATTAGTCTTCCTACTGTTGGGTGCGACTCTGTGTTGGACATTCATACTGTTGATATCTCACCTAGTCTTGTATTGAAATGTATGAGGGAACTTGATTCTAGGGGTGGCTCTGGTCCTGACGGCATTCCTGCAATATTTGTAAAGAATTGTGCAGAGGAGCTGTCTGTCCCTCTTTCTCTTATATACAGACGCTCTCTTGCTGAGGGAACTTTCCCGAGTGTATGGAAGAGATCCTTCATTACACCAATTCATAAGTCTGGTGACAAACACAATATTGTTACTTACAGACTGATTTCTAAAATATCGTTGTTCAGTAAGTTGATGGAGAAATTGGTTGTATCACAGTTATCTATTGAGGTAAAGTCATTTATAATGCCCAATCAGCATGGTTTTGTTCGTGGAAGGTCGGTGGAATCGAATCTACTTGAGTTTACAGATTATGTGACTCGAATGATGGGTCGAGGTGGACAGGTGGACGCTGTATACACAGATTATGCGAAAGCTTTTGATAAGATAAGTCACAGGGTCCTCTTACATAAGTTGCATTGTTACGGAATACATGGTGATCTTTATCGATGGTTCACTTCTTATGTCGAGGGGAGATTGCAGGCTGTAGCGATAAGTGGCTCAGTGTCGCAGTTTCGACCTTGTTCTTCTGGAATTCCTCAGGGATCGCATCTGGGACCGTTGCTCTTTATTCTTTACGTTAACGATATTGGTTGCTGTTTCCGTCATGCCAGGTTCCTCATGTTTGCAGACGATACAAAGATATTTATGAAAATTAATACTATCCAGGATTGTTTGAAGCTACAGAGTGATCTTGATCGTCTGATGAACTATTGTAGTGCTAACCAACTTTATTTAAACGTCTCTAAGTGTAGTATCATTTCATTTACTAGAGCAAAGCAACCTGTCACATTCTCTTATACTATTGATGAGGAAGCTTTATCACGACGTGAAGATGTTCGTGACTTAGGAGTTATTCTGGATTCCAAGATGCTTTACAGATCACATATTGACTCCATAATAGATAGAGCTCAGAGGATGCTGGGCTTTGTTTTAAGGATGACTAAGCCTTTTAGATCACCTTTCACTTATAAGGTACTTTACTATGCGTTTGTGCGTAGTTTGTTGGAGTTCTCTGCGGTGGTCTGGAATCCTCAGTATATAACATATATTGATAGAATAGAGAGCGTTCAGAGGAGGTTCATAAGGCATCTCAGTTTTTTGAGGGGCAAATATTTTGAAAGCTATCGTCAGGCTCTTGGATTTCATGAAATGTCCTCGCTTGAAAACAGAAGAACCCAGATTGATATGTTTTTCCTTTTCAAAATTATTTCTGGTGAGGTAGACTCCGCGCCTCTGTTGGAAGGAATCTGTTTTAATTGTCCATCGCGTAATACGCGATCTAATTATCTGTTTAGATTACCCCCGTGTATCACAAATTACATGCAGGGTTCTTTTCTTCACCGTAGTTGCACGCTATATAATTCATTCTTCAGGGCCCTGGACATTTTCTATTTGAGTAGAAATCAGTTCAGAACTGGAGTTGTCCAACTGCTGAGATTGTCGCAACATCCCTCATAGTTTATAGTTTTACAATTTTATCTTTGGACTTTATGCCAACTCCACTTACTTCCATGAGCCACTTGTTGCAGGATTCTAATTCTACTTAATTCTCACTGTCGCTTTTGGTGTATCATTTTTTAATTGGTTATCTGCCGTAATCTTATTATTATATTATATTATATTCATTACTTTTAATTTAAATTTATTTTTTATTTTATGTATTTTTTTAAATTATTATAGTTTATTTATTATTTATTGGCTATCTGCCGTAATCTTATTATTATATTATATTATATTCATTACTTTTAATTTAAATTTATTTTTTATTTTATGTATTTTTTTTAATTGTTATTGTATATTTAATTTGTATTACTGACTTATTGATTTCATTATTTATTAATTTATGATTTTTTTTATATTATTATATTTTTAAATCTAATTATTTCATTAATATTCTTTATCCATTATATTATTATAGAAAAGTTATTACTTATTGTTTTATATATTGCTTGAATCGGTGGTTTTACTGTTCATTGATGTGTTTTATTTTATTGATTTTATTAATTGTATTATAATATGATTGATCATTATGTTTAACTTTTCTCTTATCTTGTCTTATCCTATCTTATTATTATATTTCTTTGTTTTTGTTGTTAGTTTTGTGTGTTTGTCTTAGTTGCTTTGAATTTTTTAAACTGTGGTAATATAGGGGGACTCTTGTGGTCTATATTTCATTTAATTTTAATTGTTGTAATACTTGTTGTGTTGACTGTTTGTTCCCTTCGAGAAAATAAATAAATAAATAAATAAATATTATAGTATTTTAAATTTTCACCTCAGACACCAATTTTCAGTGTAAAAATCTTAATGTAAACTATGGGTGCAGTAATCTTAAGTGTCATATCTAATGGTTCCCCTGACGTTATAATTTCTAGTTGGTGGAAATTTGTAGCGTCTTCCTGGACCTTAATCGGAAAATAAGGATAATAATAGATACATATTACGTACATTCGTATTCATATACAATAAGGAACAACGATCTATGTTAAGCGCAATAGATCGTTGTTCCACAAAAAAAAAAAATAATATATAATTTTTTTCAGTTAACACTGTATTTATAAAAAAAATATTTGTTTAAATAATGTTAACTGTCTTTATTTATGTTTATCTTTTCATAAAACAAGACGTTTATTTTCTAAATTAACCAAGAGTAAATCGTCGTTGCATATTCAAAAAGAGACATGTGCACACATTTTTATTTGGGCATACTCTTTTAAAACTGTTCATTAAGCCATTAAAATTGTAGTTTAGACTTTCTATTGGCCTGTGATATTATTCTTTAAGTATTGAATTTTTATATTTGATAATAAGAATCACTTTATAAAATGGTAATGATGTCATATTTGCATATGAGCAGTTTATTCTGGAAATGTCAAAACATTTATGAATTCACATGTCTCTTTTTGAATATGCAACGACGAAATTTTTGTTCTCTCCTGTAAAATGGTACAAATGTGCTATAGATCATTGTTCCGGAGCACGCTTCAATTATTACCACTAATAATGGTGTGGAGGCACAAAACAATTTTTTTAAATATAACTATCTTACTGGAATGATACGGATAATAGTTGAGTTTTATCTTCCAGAAGTGCTGCAAAAATATTCCAAAAAAATTGTGTCTTGAAATTATAAATTTTGTGATTTTGTGTTGTTGTGGTGGTGCTTGTGTGTCTATCATTTGTAGCTTCTGTTTGTTTCCATGTTAACTATCACAGCGTCAATGGAGCTGGAAGTTATCTTTCTGATAGAGAACTGTGAGACTTTGCAGCAAATATTTTAAAAGCTTGAAACAATTCACGAGCAAAAATAGGAAATCTCCAAGTTGTTGATACAAGAAAAGTTTATATAAAATGGAGCGTGGAGATTCCATTCTACAACACGTGACTAAAGTTGAAAACTTAGTGCAACAAATTAGAAATGCTGGGGATATAATTAGTGATACAGCAATCCAGTTTACAGTTTACCTGCTGAATATGAATCATTCAGGTAGGCTTGGTTGAGTGTACCTGAAGAAAGACAAACTCTTCAGTATCTTACTGCAAGGCTGTTAGGTGAGGAAACTTCAATGAAAGACGAAGAAAAAGAGGAGATTGCCACAGCCTCTAAAACAAAACATCAATACTGAAAGAAAAATGTGGTATCGAAATAAATAAAACAAGCATTTTATTCTACTAATGGTTTAATCTGTGAGAGAGACGTCTTTCGTCTTATGAAAGACGTCTCTCTCACAGATTAAACCATTAGTAGAATAAAACGCTTGTTTTATTAATTTCTTTATGGAATTCTACTACCTAAACACCGACACAGTGAATAAAAATGTGGTATGTTATAGATGTCAAAAAAGAGGTAATTTTTCCAGATTGTTGGTCTAAGGATGAAGCTATGATCAATAGACAGCAAAAAGGCAACTTGCCTGCATTTTCTGCTATGAACACCCAGTCCTCAAATATTTCCTTCATTGGGAGCAATTGATGGATCACGGATTCTGGTGCATCAGCACATATGTGCTATCAGAGAGAGGCATTTTCCTCACTGTGTCCTGTAAGTGAATGTACTGTCCGCATAGGAAACAACACTGAGATGGAGGTCAAAGGCAGAGGAGTTATCAAAATACAGAAATTGATAGATTCACAGTGGTACCCATCTACTATTAACAATGTGTTGAATGTCCCGGACTTGCGAAAGAACTTATTCTCAGAAGGTGTTATTACAGCAAAGATAGTGAAGGAGGGCAACGAGCCTCTTATATTTGATAAGAAGAAGTTACCTGCATATGCTATGCGAGGTGACAACAATCTATATTATATGGCCTTTAAAACCGAAAACTGTTTTTATGCAAATCATGTACTTATTTTTTTTTTTCATTTAATTTATTTAACAAATTATATTTACATTGATTGTTTCTTATATACTATACATATTTTTTTGCATTCTCTGGAGAGCAAAAATACGTTTTTTACCCCTCCAGAAAGTGCACAAACACTTGTGTAGGAGTGGCAAGCAGTGTCTATAGGTACATAATACATATCAAAAATATATAAATACATACAAATACACATAAATACAATAAAACATACAAACACCAAACAGTATCAACTAAAACAAAAAATACCGGCAACAGGTGAATAAACATTCTACCCAATGCTTCCATACAAAAATGTCACAATTTTACACTATTATGTGGGTAGTTAATAATAATAATGAAAAACATCTGAATGTTTGCACAATAAATAATTATTATTCCAATGTATTATATCAATAGTTATTAAATCGATGAACCCATTGTGGGAGTTGAAGCTGTTGGTTAAGTTTTTTTTTGTAAAAGGTTTTAATTAAATTTTTGAATTTTGTCTTACACTTTGTGTCTCTAATTATACTGGGTAAATTATTAAATAAAGTGATACCTCTATATGTGTACTGATTTTGGGCTGTTGTTGTCTTGCATTTGGGTATTCTTAATTTACTGAAGGATCTTGGCCTCCCCGATATATTTGACAAGTAAATATCGCTTTTCTGAACAATATCATTATGTACTTGAATTATACTTGCCTTTTCAAATAATTCCTCAACTCTCGGCACGGGGAAATATTTAAAAATATATCACAAAATACTAAGAGTTTGGCATGAGAGACTTGCTCAATCTAATCAGAGTAATAAAATCAACTTTATTAACCACGGAGAAGAGGCCATAATTGCACAGTCATATAAGTTTAATAATATCCGGCAGACAAACTATTCCAAATTTGAAAATGTAGGCTGCAAAATCAGATCAAACAGTTCGGAGTTAATTCTTGTAGTGATCTATCGTCCTGGATCAGAAGCACCGAACTCTAAATTCTTTCAAGAATTCCGACTCTTATTAGAATCATTATCAACCTGCTCATGCCCTGTTGTGTTAACCGGTGATATTAATATACGACTGGATAGGGTGACTGACCCAAATTGCGCAAAACTTGTCAGAATCCTAGAAGACTTCAATAAAATTCAATCATTCAATTGTGAATAGTACTCAGGACGCTGGAGGAATCCTGGATATACTAATAAGTGGATCAGAACACAAACCATCATTTTGTATAGTGGAAGATGTGGGATCATCTGATCACAGGCTGATAATTTCAAAATTCAACTTTGCACTTCCAACTCTAATATACAAAAAGCAAACTTCTCATTGTTGGATCAAATTCGACAAACTAGACTTCAAACGAAAACTCGCATGCTCGAAACTTTGTGATGCAGCCACTACAAATAATTTAGATCAGTGATTCCCAAAGTGGTCTATATCGACCCCTAGGGGTCTATGGCAACCTGCAAGGGGTCTACGTCAGCGAAAAAAAATTTGGGGGTCCATGAAATGAAAATGAGGGTCCACGATAGTGGATCTCATCACATACACTGATAATACCTATTTACTTACATCATACTATCTTATAATATCAAGACATATACATTATTTATAAAAGTACCTATGAAGTAAAAAAATTATTATATCTTTCTTTATTGTCGGTCCCTCAGTGCTGAGGATCGTGACCATCATTTGTATAGTTGTGCACAAAATGCTTCCAGCGACTTCGATCCACCGCTCTTCGTAGCGCCTCATGCAAAGTCCCCCCCGTAGCCTCCTTTACCTGCTCACTCCATCTCATTGTTGCGCACCCCCTAGCTCTATTGCCCTCCACACTTCCAGTCAAAACAAGTCTCTCCAGGTTGTCTGGTCCTCTCCATGCGATGTGCCCAAAGTACTGCAGGATACGGCGCATGCATATGGTGGACAACCGTTCCTTGATATTCAGTTCTTCGAGGATGGACGAATTTGTTCTATGTGCTGTCCACGGTATGCGCAGTAGACGCCTCCAGCACCACATTTCGAAGGCATCTATTCTAGCACGTTCTCGAGATTTGATTGTCCAGGTTTCGGCTGCATACAAGAATATGGAAAAGACTAGTGACTTTACCAGTCTGATCTTCGTAGGCAGATTTATGTTTCTATTTTTCCATATCTTGTCCAAGTTTGTCATGGCACCTTTAGCCATCTGGATTCTTCTGCGCATTTCTTTTTCGCATGTACCACTGTCATTTATAAGCGAGCCTAGGTAAACAAACTCTCTTATGACTTCTAGGTCTCTGAGTTGCACTGACTCATCAAGCACTCCCTGTCGGTCGATTAGCATAACCTTGGTTTTGCTGCGGTTGATACGTAGCCCAAGTTTTAAGCTCTCTTCTTCTACATGGCAAAACAATTCCATCATCTCGGATACATCAGATGCTACCAGTGTTGTATCATCAGCAAACCTCAGGTTACTGATTCGTATATTATTATATATGTTTATAAAATTGTGTAAGTTGTAGGATGTTGGTATTCGCTTTGTGGTCGCAATACATTTTGAACTTGTAAAAACCTGAGAGTCGCAGTCTCAGAGCTTCGCTACCTTGCACTGACTTGTTCAATTCGTCACTCTATAAATACGAATGTGGGACAAATACGTTTATTCGTTTCCTGAATCTTGAAAAGGAAAGTGCTAAGAAAATATTTAAAAAAATATAAACAGATAGTAGGGTAAACTACCTTAATACTGGCACCCCTCAAATTATTGTCACCTTTGTCTTTTATTGTATATTATAAATATTGCAAGAACAAAAAATGTATAAGCGTACTAATTTATTAAAATCACAAAAATTTTCTTTCTGGTAACACCAAAATTATTTAGATAGTGTCATGGCCGCATGATTTGTTATATTTCTCGTGTTGGGATGTAATGATTTAGTGAAAAAGAAGCCATTTTGAAGAAAATTGTTAAGGTAAGAGTGCATATTATTTCAATTTGTTAATAATATGTTTAAATTCAATATTTTGTTTGTTTAATGTAGTTTTGCAATGTTTAGTGTTAGTTTATTTAATCTCAAAATTATAAAATGTTTGTTATTTATGGTTAAATTCTGTGGTGCCAATAATTGGTTAACTTATCACACCATTTCCTAATTATGGCAGGTGTTGACAAAAATAGGGCAAAACAAAAAATCACAACTTGGATGTTTTTTGCCATTTTTAATACATTTTTTTTTAAAATTTTATTTTGGCTATCCACCCGTTATCGAGTGACTTGAGCCCTTTGGGAACAATGTATTGGATACCAAGGGTAAAATACACCATATTTATAAGAGCATTACCCTCCTAGCATCATATAATCATATCATAATATATTATCAGCATAATCCGTAGACTGACAATCAAATATAATATTATATACAATAAACAAAACAATATTACATTGTAATCAAAACACAATATTCAAAGTGCAGGTGGGCAAATTGCAACAATAATCAGTAATAGGCACTTCCAATACACACTCAAATCCAGTCTACACAACGACATTTCAATGCTGTCACTCAAACACACACACACACACACACGTATATTCCCTTCAATGACTACTAGTTCCTACGACACATACACCTTCAGAACGTTTAACCCAATAGTGACCGTATGAATAAATGTTTCCCAATCAACTATATTTGTTTTAATGAGTACAATGTGAACTAGTAAATTCTTTAAGTGGCAAACAATGCCATACATATGTACAATCATACACACATTTATTAACAAAATACCAGAATTAGAGAATTTTTCGTTAAAATATAATTTTATTCGCTTTTAAAAATGATATAATCTGTTTTAATACGTGGTGGAAATTCAAAGATAGGAGGTAAGTGACATTAAAAGGACGCTCGCAGTCTTTCATAACGTCATACAGGCCGTGGTCTGAACGTATGGGGCACTCAAAAAATAAGTAATCGAGGTTTTCAACATTCAGTCCGCACTCACAGTAAGGACTGTCAACTACACCAATTCTGTGCAAGTGGGAAGCCACGCAGCAGTGCCCCAGGCGCATTCTGGAAATCACAGAAATACCAGTTTTTGGGTATTTACGTTCTTTGAACCACGGTCTTGGTGGTCGTCGAATCGATCATTTCAAAATGTGAAAAGAACGTTAATATTATGAGAGCCGTCTCCAGAGTATGGTGTGGGAGTCATCCCTCTACGATGGAATTGATGTACCATGCATTGGTTCGAAGCCATCTGGATTATGGAAGTTTTTTGTTGGATCCGCTCCCAAAATACATTCAATCCAAACTGGATCGGATCCAGTACAAATGTCTGAGGCTGATACTGGGAGCAATGTTTTCATCTCCTGTCAACGCCTTACAGGTTGAATGTGGGGAAATGCCTCTTACCCTTAGAAGACAATTGCTCTCAGACAACTTTATGCTAAGAAGATACTGTATTAACACCCACCCTCTGTTGGAGACGGTCAGGTCTTTAAACGAGTTTCAATCGGATTCCAGAAAGAAAAAACTTCCCACAAATCTCTGCAACAGTTATCTCTACCTAACCGGAAGAGACTACCATCCACCCTGCTTCGATAATCCACCTATCTATAATATTCCTTTTAGTGCTGTTGTTCACGTTCCACAGACTGTTACAAATATCGGCATCTACAAAACATACAGAAACATCACAGTAAACCAAGCAATTTTCGATTCATTCTTATCAGAGTTCCCGAACTATACTCAAATTTATACTGACGGTTCTAAACTCTCTTCTCAGGCGGAATTTGGTGCAGGAATTTATGTCCCTGCTTACAATATCGAATGTATGATTAAAATTCCGTCTCCAGCCTCTGTATTCACGGCAGAATTGATTGCTGTCAAGGAAGCGCTCGGAATCGTGGCAAATCTTAAACTTAACAGCGTAATTATCTTTACTGACTCTTTCAGCGTTATTCAACTTATAACATCCAACATTGGGAAAAATCCTAACAATCACCTTTTGTGCTCCTTTAAAAAAAAAGTTCACGAGCTTGAAATGATTGAGGTTAAAATAATCTTTGTATGGATACCTTCACATAGGGGCTTGCAGGGTAATGAAAGGGTGGATGAATTGGCGAAGACTGCCACCTCATTGGGTAGAGTCATAAATCCTTTTGAACCACTTCTCGGTGATATAGCATTATCTTTGAAGTCCAGAGCATTTGACTCATGGCAGAAGCTTTGGCAGTCACCGGAAGAAGCAACAGGGAAATATTATAAGTCGCTTCAACCTGTAATACTACATTTTCTTGAATTTCTTAGTGACAAGAAAAAACTATTTTATACCTATATTTCCAAATAATAGCACCATGCCAATAATTGACAATCCTATTAATAGCACAATGCCAATAATAGGATTTAGATGATGAAAATAATTGGTTGGTGGTCTTAAATAATAATATCTACTTTTTATTGTTACAGTTCTTATCAAAAGATGAGAAAAACCTATGGAGTACCAAGATCGACTTTACAGTTTAAGGAGAAACACCCCTTTGCGAAGATGACGCCTGGCCCCCCTACAATTTTAACAGCAGCAGAAGAGACGCTATTAGTCGATTGGATTAGAACTAACAGCAGAAAAGGGTTTCCTAGGAGGAAGGAAGATCTTTTAAAAAGTGTTTCAGATTATATAACTAAAGTGAATCGAAAAAACAATTTTAGAAACCAAGTACTGGGCGAAAAATGGTACAATCTTTTTCTCAAAAGGCATCCAGAGATATCTGTTGGAGCCCCCGAAGCTGTTACGACATCTAGCTCATGTGTGTCAGAAAAGGACATAAGGAAATGGTTGGAAAACAACATTTTCAATATCTTAAATGATTCGTCGCGTGTTTTTAATGGAGATGAAACTTGTTTTCAACTATGCCCAAAGACAGGAGTTGTGCTAGCGGCTAAGGGAGAAAAAAATGTATACGAGGTGGACATGGGTCAAGCCAAATCTTCGTTGACAGTTATGTTCACTTTTGGTGCAAATGGGGACATTACACCTCCGATGACCATTTTCCCGAATAAACGTCTTCCTAAAAACATCACTGACAATGTACCAAATGACTGGGGAATAGGCTTAAGCGACAATGGCTGGATGAAGGCAGATGTGTTCATCGACTATGTAAATAATGTTTTTTACCCTATTTAAAAAAAACAAATAGAACATTTCCTGTCGTATTGTTTGTGGATGGTCATACCACGCATTTGACTTTAGCTTTAAGTGATCTCTGTACTGAGTTGGGGATAGTCCTTATAGCGCTTTACCCCAACGCAACCAGAATACTGCAACCAGCAGACGTTGCAGCATTCAAGCCATTAAAAAATGCATGGAAGAAGTGTGTGATTAAATGGAGACAAGAAAACCCTTCAAGTGCATTAACAAAAATTGATTTCATACCACTACTAGAGAAATCAATCAAATACCTACTTAACTCCCGAGACAATAAAAAATAGTTTTGTAGCTACTGGATTGTATCCATGGAATCCAGATAGGATTGATTACACAAAATGTTTGGGGAAAATTACAAAAAATAGAGATGATTTAAAGGAAAACGATGGTACAACAGATATAAAAAACATTGAAAATGAAAATGCTAGAAAAATTATAACAAAAGATGCATTCATACAAATAGTAGGAGTCGAAAAATTAAAGCATATAATGACACAGTGTAACATTAATGAATACGAAGAGATTTAAAAAAACTTTAGTAACCTACTTGATATAAAGGTCCAAGACTTAAAGAGTATGAGTAGAGTGGAGGATATAAATCAATTGTCTATAGTATTTTGTGATGATACTGAAGATAATATCACAAAGGTCCAAGAAATAAAAAGCACAGAGAACAGTATAACACACTTACCAATAATAGCTTTTGAAGATGAAGGTGATATTGTAAATCAAGATATAAGGAATTTAAGGGAAGATATATCTTACGTGCCTATTATATTAACTGATGAAATCCAATCGAAAGAACCACGCAACCA
Source organism: Athripsodes cinereus (assembly GCA_947579605.1). NCBI lineage: Eukaryota > Metazoa > Arthropoda > Insecta > Trichoptera > Leptoceridae > Athripsodes > Athripsodes cinereus. The sequence goes on along the minus strand of OX388308.1, from coordinate 10,056,536 downwards.
CCTTGCATACACCATTAAAATCGTGTAACTTAAGATATGCTTCATTTTGCTAAAACACCTGAGCGGAAAGGTGTGAGAAAAATTGCTAGAACAAGCTATGTATTGACATCAAATGAATGGAAAAAAAAATGAAGAGAGTAAGCGAAATGAAAAGGAACTTAAGCAAAAAGCTATAGATAAAAGAAAGGAAGAAAGACTAGAGAAGAAAAGAATTTCGAAAGCAAAAAAATCAAAATCCAAAATATTATGTGTTAAGAAAAAACAATCTTCTAAATTAATGATTCCAGAATCAAAACGAATTAAGGTTTTGTCTGATATAAAGATAAATGTACCTTCGGGGAGTTCTAAAACTTTATATACAACACAAATACCAGAAAATTTGGACATGTTACAGACAGATTCTGCGGAAAATAGCAACGATGATGATTTGGATAAAGTTTTGCAAAGTTATAAGAAAATATTCACACCCTCAGACTTGGAAAAGCTTTTTTCCTCAGATATTTAAGAATATTTCCATTTTTCGCATTTAAAATGGTTTAGCTATGTTATAAGTTTTTCCGTATAATTTTAAGATATTGACCAATAAAAAAAAAAACATATTTTTGCATGTTTTTATGTTTTGTCAATTTTTTATTCAAATTTCTCATTTAAGCCTTTAAGATACCAAATCTCTTATCCATAATGTACCCATAATCATTATTTATCAATATTGTTAATTAAATAAAGCAACACATCTGTTTTTTGTGATTTTATTTTACCTTAGTTAAGTTAATAAAGTATTAAAATAAATTTGAAAGTGATGCCAATAATTGGCTTGTTTTGTGCCACAATTAGGATCGAGGATGCCAATAATTGGTAATTATTGCGTTTCATAATTAATAAATTTTTGCAAATAAATGGTTATGTGTGTAGATTAATATACCACATATTGTAAAAATATAATTTATTCTCAATACAAAAGAGTCATTGAGTAATTTCAATATTTTAATTTACAATATTTACAGCAAAGAAATCAAACTCAGTCCCTTAAAGTGCCAATAATTGGGTAGTTTACCCCATATCACACAAATTATAGTGAGTCAGTGTTATTTTGTTTGAGAGTGCTGGAGAAAAGTAAGTACATTATTTTTTATTAAATTTTAGTTTTGTACTCGTAGTTAGCAAAGATAGATAAATTACGCCAATCATGACTTTAGTTATTAGTAGTTTAATATTCAATCATGCAAAATTACACGAGTACTCCTCAATAGTTTCTTTTTGAAAGTTTTAGGGTACTTCCATACCTAGTGGTCCAGAAATAAATAAAATGGTTGCTCGACCATCTCAGAAAAAATTGATTTTTTTTGTGCTATCACCCCAACATGTTGGTAGTTCAAAATGATAATTATTTTAATTTTATTGGTTTTAGTTTTTGTGTGGCGGCCATATTTGTTTTACAAGGTGGAGACATTTTCGCATTTTAAGGGTTTGCGAAAACTTGAATATCTCAGGCCCCCTAGTCAAAACACATTTTAGCGTTATGAAGTCGTTCGACTACAAACGAAATTACGACAATCTACCTACATGTACCATATAATTATGCGTTATTGTTGCAATTATAGTCGTAATTTCGTTTGTAGTCAAACGACAAGTGACGCTAAAATGTGTTTTGACTAAGGCCGCAGGTCCTATTTATTTTATCAACATAAAACTAAAAGCAATTTGTTTATAAGAATATCAGCTTTAAGGTTGAAAAAAAACATTTTCACCTAAACGTAATTCTAAGGGATGAAATTTCAGTCTACATTCTTAACTTTTTTTTGTAAAAACTCCCATTTTCACGGAAATATTTCGGACGAAGGGAAAGAGTCCACACATCAAAACTTTTTTGACAAACAACTAGGTACTAGTTTATTTTTTTTTTTTTAAAAAAGATATATCTGGGTTTTGTTATAAACCCAAATACAACCTTATACACCTTTCACACTAAGCTAAAAGCTTGTGCCGTGAAAGGGGAGTTTTGCCGGCACCTGGGATCGAACCACGGACCTCTTGTTACCAATTATTGGCATCCTCGATCCTAATTGTGGCACAAAACAAGCCAATTATTGGCATCACTTTCAAATTTATTTTAATACTTTATTAACTTAACTAAGGTAAAATAAAATCACAAAAAACAGATGTGTTGCTTTATTTAATTAACAATATTGATAAATAATGATTATGGGTACATTATGGATAAGAGATTTGGTATCTTAATTTTTTCTGAGATGGTCGAGCAACCAGTGCTGGACCAGTTGACTTGGACTTACCCTTTAGCAATCGGTATTATAATTACAGTGCAATCTCCGTAATTCGAGCTAATTGTTGCAAGAAGATGTTCGGATTATGGAGTGTTTTCGGATTTTTTTTTTTTTTTTTAATATACAGCTGCTGGATTTTCTGTCTTATTTAAATAATTTAATTTTGCCCACAGATGACTGATGCCATGTCCGAATCTAAAAAGAAATGTAAACAGTACAGTGTTGATTATTTGAAATTTGGCTTCATTCCATCATTGCCGGACAAACAATTGCCTATGTGCCTTTTATGCAACAAAGTTTTGGGCAATGACGCTATGAAACCATCTAAACTGCAAGATCATCTGAGAAGATGCCACCCTGATAAAACAGAGAAAGATTTGAAATACTTTCAAACACTGAAAGATAAACTTCAGAAGAGACCTACACTGGACAGAAGGTTCGCTTCGACGTCACAAAGAAATGATGATGGTTTGCGGGTGTCTTACAATATCTCGTTACTTATAGCAAAATCCGGAAAACCGCATACTATCGGAGAGAAGTTAATTTTGCCAGCCGTTGAAGAGGTTTTAAAAACTGTTTTACACAAACCTGCATCTGATATCATTAAAAGAATTCCCTTAAGCAACAATACTGTTGAAAGACGTATTGATGAAATGAGTTCTGATATTGAAAGCTTCTTATGTAATTATTTGCAAACGACCCATTTCTCTATACAACTGGACGAGTCAACTTTACCTGATAATGCAGCATTATTATTGGCATATGTTCGTTTTATTATGAATCAAGAAATCTACGAAGAACTGCTCTTCGCAAGAACTTTGATAACCGACACTAAAGGTGAATCAATATTTCATGTTTTGAAGGATTACTTCATTGAAAAAGCAATTCCTTTATCAAATATAATATCAGTAGCTACAGATGGAGCACCTGCCATGGTTGGACGTTATCGTGGATTTATGAGCTATTTAAAACAAAATGTGTCAGGGGTGTTAGCAATACATTGCGTCATCAATCGACAACATTTAGTTGCTAAAAAATTGAGTGTTAGATTGTATGAATCACTTCATTTAGTCATTGATGCAGTAAACCGAATCCGAAGCAACGCATTGAATACGCAGTTATTTGCACAGTTGTGTGTAGAAAAAGACGAACACTTTCATCAATTACTCCTTCACACTAAAGTACGCTGGCTGTCGAAAGGCTTATGTTTGACAAGATTTTTTGCACTTTTTGAGACTATTTTAGAATTTCTGGATACTAAAGATAAAATTTTAAAAGAAAATTTAATGAAGAGGAAAACAGACATCGCCTATTTAACAGATTTGTTTACAAAATTTAATATGGTTAATTTGCAATTACAAGGCGACAGTTTAAATTTGATTAAAACAAAGTCCATCTTATCAGCGTTTCTTGCCAGAGTTAAACTAATGAAGCAAAATATTGGACGGGGCGAATTTTCTCAGTTCCCCAATTTGTCACAGACAAACTGCCAGGAAGACGACGTTTCAACTTACATTCAACATTTAAATGCCCTCTATTCAGATTTTGAATCTAGGTTTGAGGATATTTTGACTATGGTAATACCACCGTGGATAATTAATCCATATGGTGACATAGAAGAAGCGAATGTCATAATACAAGAGGAACTGACTCAACTAACTACAAACCAACAACTTAAGGTTCAGTTTAAAAACGGATATCAGCAATTCTGGCTGCAAAACAACATACCCGTTACTTATCCCGTATTATGGAACATAGCCAGGAAATTTTTAATTTTCTTTCCATCGTCATACCTAGTGGAAAGGGGGTTCAGCGCTGTTACCAATCTCCTAACGAAAAAAAGAAACAGACTGGACATCATTAGCCGAGGAGATTTAAGATTAACCCTTACAAAATTGACGCCAAATGTTGATAATTTATTATTAAAGCATCAGGTTCATCCTTCTCACTAAAAATATTGACTTATTGCTTATGTTATTTTATTTATAGTTAATTTTATGAGTAGTTTTAATTTAAATTCAATTAATAAATGTATAAATTAACATGTGTTTTTACATTAAGTTTTTAACACTAAACTTCACTACAGTTAGAAATTTACAGGAAATCAATATCAGGTAAGTAGGGGGTCTACCCAACATGGCAAGGGGTCTACCCAACATGGCAAGGGGTCTACGACACAAAAAATATACAATAAACTTGCTTACGGAGCTGCTTGACAAGCATGCTCCATACAAAACCACTGTATCCAGAATTAGAAGTAAGGAGGCAACACACTGGTTCGATGAAGAGTGTCACGAACAAAAGAAAGCTATGCGAAAGAAGGAAAGACTCTATCGTCGTACAAAGTTACAAGTCGACTGCAGGCAATGGGTAATTTCCCAAAAGAGCTACAGAAATGTAGTAAATAAGAAAAAAGGAGACTATTGGAGAGAAAAGTTGGAATCCAATAGGAATGATTCAAAAAAACTTTGGAACGATCTAACAAGTATCTGTGGAAACTCTAAAAATAGCAACACCGTTGACTCCAACTAAACAGCAACAGAAAGCTCAAACCACCTGAAGACTAAGATCGATAACATTAGAAAAGTACCTCCATCAGCTGCATCTACAAAATCAAACTGTAAATCATCCTACACTTTGGAAAACCCTCACATATTGCGCAAGTTTACAGAAATAGAAGAGAAAGATATCCAAAAACTCATTCTATCACAGCCGAACAAGCAGTGCGACCTGGATCCTATTCCTACCTGGCTCCTAAAAATGTGTATCAATGAGTAGAAGCAAAAATAGTAAATGTATCATTTTGTAATAGTGCAGTTCCAAGTCATTTCAAAAAATCAATGTAACTCCTGCATTAAAAATAGTAAATGTATCATTGTGTAATAGTGCAGTTCCAAGTCATTTCAAAAAATCAATGTAACTCCTGCATTAAAAATAGTAAATGTATCATTGTGTAATTGTGCAGTTCCAAGTCATTTCAAAAAATCCATGTAACTCCTGCATTAAAAAAGCCCAACCTTGACCCTGATTGCCCTGATAATTACCGTCCCATTTCTAACCTATCCTTCTGTTCCAAACTCTTAGAGAAAATAGTATCCTCTCAGGTCACACATTTTCTGACCTCCACAGAAGTTCTTGCAAAAAATCAGTCTGCCAACAGAAAGTTTCATTCCACGGAATCGACTTTATTGAGAACGACCTCTGATCTTATCTCAAACATTGAATCTGGTAGCCTGGACATGTCATTCCTGGACATGAGTGCTGCTTTTGATACAGTTGACCATGGTATCCTACTACGAACACTGGAAAAGGAATTCGGAAAGAGATGAGGTCCAGGAGTGGATTGCATCTTACCTAGCAGAATGTGAATGTGAGCTTAAGTTCAATAACACACCGCCTGAAAAAAGCTTATGCATCCCACAGAGGCGGCCGGCAGTGAGTATTTACGGGGGTTCGGTAAAATAAAAATACCTAGGTACCTTATTTCTTATAAAAAAAGTCTGTTTCTCTTCTCTATACCATTAGTAAACACTTCGATTACTAAGCAGTTTAAATCTGGTGTTGTCTGTGAGCACAATTTTCAATACTTAATACAGATTTTTTTTTAAAAAGATATATCTGGGTTTTTGTTATAAACCCAAATACAACCTTATACACCTTTCACAGTAAGCATAATTATAATACCTATATTTTATTCTATTTTTAATCTTTACCAGACGGCTGTCAAACGTGTTTGACGCAATGAGTCGTGGCGTATGGCCGGCCGACAATACCGTTTGACACTCGCTTCTCATACAAATTTCTCTACATAGGCGATATATATTTCATATAATATTCATATCAAAAAATCAAGAAATCATCAGACTGTCGACATCTCTTGGAAATCCTTTGAAATAAATTATATTTTCGTCAATATAAACAGAAGATTCATGACCTGAAATCATGTCGATGTCCCGATAAGTTTAAAAATTCCCACGCAATAACACGGACGAATCATATCATGCGGCTTGCACGTTAGATCTTGTTACAAGGATTGTACATGTGGTGTTGTGTGCTGATATCGCGCTATTTTAATTCTACTACTACTACGGGTAGCCAGCAGATCAGCTGTATGTAAGAAACATACAAACTGTCCTCTTTGTGCCAGTATAAAATCAAGACATTCAGGATGGGTGGCAAACCTCAACGCTGAATTTAAGATGTAAAATTTATTTTGTACTTTTTTATATTTTTACATGATTACTTTAAATTATCCATAATGTCTAAGAGAAAATTGAGGGATGATGAAATTTTCGATAATGTTATTAACATGGACTCAGATTTATTCGAGTTACGGGAGTATGAAATTTTCGATACGAAAATTACGGAATGATGAAATTTTTGATACTGTTATCAACATGGACTCAGATTTTGAGTTATGGGAGTATGAAATTTAAGATACGAAAATTACGGGATGATGAAATTTTCGATACTATTATCAACATGGACTCAGATTTCGAGTTACGAAAAGATTGTAAAGGAAAAAATATTATGTGTTCCCAGGCCGTTATTTAAAACCATATTGAGATAGTGCCGTTGTAATTCCCGCCATGTGTCACATTTACGCCTCCATATTGGCACTCATTAACTCACACTTTGGTCAACCAAGCAGAAACACATAGAACTTTTGTCTATGGATTTTATTTGATTGTCTTTTTCTAAGCACAATTCATTAGTGTGTTAGTTTTCGAACTGTCACGACGCCATTTTTTCTGTTGTTCGCGTGTTTATTGTGTTGTTGAGTAAACAAAGCAAAAATGCCGAGAAATGCAGCGAAAAAGTTACGCGGTAATAGTGGGGAAAAAGATTTGTCGCCGACGGAGATCGCGGCAATCATTCACGCTCCCGAAACTCAAACATCAAGCGCTTCGTCGGCCAAGCGCAAGAAAATGGAGGTCGAGGACCCGCGTTTCGACGCTTTGGCGAAGCAAGTCGCGGATCTCGGCGAAACCATGAACCAGTTCATGGAAAGCATGGTAGCAAGAGATACGACACGGCAGTTATCTCTTCCGCGAAGTGCGCGCTCACGATCGAAGTCGCAACCGCGGGAACAAATACTAGAGGTGGAAACGAGGACACACGGGTCGAGACCACCAAAACGCAAGTCGGGACCATCGCGGCGAAAATCGGGTTCAGTTCAACGCGACACGCGGAAAGACACATATCGCGCGCGAGATAACTCTCCCGTCAGCCGGGAAAGTTATTTTTCCGATGGGGAGTCAGAAGGCGAATCGTGGACATCCGCGAATTCCGATGATTATCAAGGGAAACCTACTCCGGTAATCCTGGATGACATCGAGACGACACTCGCGGAACCTTCGATTCCGCAAGCGAAGGAGTCCAGAGTGGCAAGAGGAATTAGGTTGCAGCATCTGAACTCCCAAGACTGGTGCAATGTACGTTTCGCTGAAGTCCAAAAGGCGTATAATGCAAAGCCGTTCTTCGCAGCATTGGAGGCGAACGATGAAGTGAGGCACCTAGTTGGGAGTGACTCCTTGACAACCCAGGAGACATTCTGTGCTGCCCTCTCACATGCCATCGTTATGCAGGGGGAACATCTGAGGACAGCGGTGCAGGAGCTGGCAGATACAGACCCGTCCCAGATGCAGAACAGGATCCAATCTCTGTTTGGCCCTAAGTCCGAATACCAGAAGGTCTTAAAAGACCTTACACAGATAGTGTGTGGAAAAAGGGCAAGCCTGATCCAGCAACGAAGAGAAGGCATCCTGAAAGCATTGGAGGACAGGAATGTCCAAGCTGCATTCCGGAGGATTCCTCCGAATGAACAGTATATTTTTGAGCCGGCGGCACTATCAGGGACGATTCAGAAGATGGGAGGCATCGATAAATGCCTCCAAAGACACAGACCTCAGGAGCCAATGCCTGGTCCATCGGGAGTAAAACCAGGGAAAGCATATGTCCAACGAGATATCACCCGACGCCCAACTAAACAGGACACAGCAGAGGCACGGAGGTTTCGTGAAGCGAGACGTCCCACAATCCAGAAATCGGGACACCGAAAGAATGGAGCACGCCGTCAGCATGGAGACAAGAAACGGTATAGGTGACTACCTACCGTTTCAAGGGGGACAGCTTCAACATCATCTGAAGCAGTGGAGGATGTTAAATCCTCCACAGGTAATTTTGAAGGTCCTTCAGGGGTACAGGATACCCTTTACTTCAAAACCCCCCTTAATCCTCCCCACAGACCTCGACCGAGCTGTGGTCACCAAAGAGTCCAAGCTGATGACAGGTCACATATTGGAAATGTTAAAATCACAAATATTAGAGAAGGCAAATCCCTCACCATCGTTTGTCTCCAGGATGTTTCTGGTTCCAAAGGTCGACGGAACTACAAGAACCGTCCTAAACTTAAAAGGACTAAATCAATTCGTAGAACCAGGGACCTTCAGTCTGATAAACGTTCAGAAGATTCCAGACTTCCTTCAGCCCAACGACTGGATGGTAAAAGTGGACTTATCACAAGCATACTTCCACATTCCGGTAAGTCCATCTCATCGCAGATTCCTGCGTTTAGCATACCAGGGACAAATATACCAGATGACGTGTCTTCCATTCGGTCTAAGTTCGGCCCCAAAAATATTTGCGACAATAACCAATTGGATAGCACAGCAGTTACGAGACAAAGGACTCCGGATCGTAGTTTATCTAGACGATTTCTTTCTGGTAAACCAATGTCCGGAAATTCTGAGCCGGCACGTAGACGAATTAGTCCACTGCCTACGGACCCTAGGGTGGAAACTGCAGCTTCAAAAGTCCATTCTCACCCCTTGTCGTCGGGTAGACTTTTTGGGCATAAGCTGGGATACAGAGGCAAACCTAAAATTGCTACCCGAAGACAAACGTCACAGGCTACAGGAATTTCTAATGAAGCTGATTGCGAGAAGAACATGGTCGTTGAAGGAATCACAAAGCCTTTTAGGATTTCTAAATTTCGCCAATTTCGTAGTCCCACGAGGAAGACTAAACAGCAGAACCCTTCAACGGTGCAGCCGCAAACTGATTTACCATCGTCCGACCCACAGAGTAGTCATTCCTCTAGCGGCTCTGGAAGAAATGAAATGGTGGATGGCGAATACAGAAAAGAGCAGCCCGATCCACATCTCGGGCTTTCAACATCTCTTGACAACAGATGCATCAGACGTCGGATGGGGAGCCATACTCGACGACAAGCTACTCAGCGGTCAGTGGTCTTCCCACCAGCAAAACTTACACTGCAACGTAAAGGAGATGCTCGCCGTGTTGGCTGCCATGTCTCCACACGTGCTAGAGCTGTCAGGCTCGGGTCTTCTGATCCAGTCAGACAACAAGACAGTGGTTTCCTATCTGCGCAACGAGGGAGGCACCAGGTCAAAAGCTCTTCTGACTTTGACTCGCCAGATCATGGAGATAGCAGACCAGCACCACATAGGTCTGTCTGCTTATTATCTCCCAGGACGACTCAACGGCATCGCCGATCGTCTGTCACGCCAGCAGACACTTTCAGAGTGGCACCTCCTACCGGAAGCAACTTCCGCCATATTCAGAAAGTGGGGAGTACCAGAAATAGACTTATTCGCCTCAGCAACTGCAAACGTAATACAGGCATATGTATCCTGGGATCAGAACGACACAAACGCATGTTTCCACAATGCTTTCAGTCGTCAGTGGAACTACAAACTGGCTTGGGTTTTTCCACCACCGAGTCTAATGCCACGAGTTCTAAGACATCTGAACGAAGCTCGGGGAATCTTTCTAATAGTAGCTCCCAGGTGGCAGAAGGTATTCTGGAGAGCAGATCTGAAGAGTCGAGCGCTGGACACTCCTCTTCAAGTGCAGAACCTTCAGAAGGTGCTAATAGACACAGGGACGGGCAAACCTCCCCCGCACATAGACACATTAACCCTGGAAGTTTGGAGATGTGGGGGTGGCAGAACAGCCTTACCAACTGGTCCCATCAGCAGAAGCAGCTACTGCGAAACGCCTGGCGCAAATCCACCCTAAAATCATACGAAGCTGCTTGGAAGCGATGGCATATGTGGGCAACTAAGCAGGAAATTGATCCTTGTAACCCCAGTGGCAGTCAGCTTGCAAGATTTCTCTCCGATTTACACTTGAAGATCAAACTAGCAGCTAGTACAATTGCTCTACACAAGTCAGTCGTATCAACATTCTGCAATCCACATTTGCAGGGCCGCCTCAGTTCTCACCCATTAGTAAAAAGAATAATGAAATCAGTTCAACTAGCGAAGCCAAAGAGTAGCAAGCCACCTGTATGGGATCCTCGTATAGTTATATCTTGGTTAGAGACAAACATACCGGACAGGATTACTCTATTTGAAGCAAGTCGCAGAGCATGTACTCTGCTCTTATTGGCTTCAGGACGGCGGGTGCATGATCTAACTCTGCTCCATTGTACGGACGATAAGCTTATTTTTGAAGGTGATAGTGTAACTCTGTGGCCAATATTTGGCTCTAAGACGGACACGGCTACACATCAACAATCGGGCTGGAGATTGAAAAAAGCCAACAGCAATAACATAGACCCAATCTTCTGGATCACAAAAGTATTGGAGATGTCAACGAGTAGAAGAACAAATCCAAATACACAGTATCCACTTTTCATTTCCACTTGTGGAGAGCCAAGGCCAGCAACGAGAGCTATAATAGCAGGGTGGGTAAAATCAGTATTAAGGGACTCTGGAGTGTCATCACCTCCAGGAAGTATACGCTCGGCAGTAGCATCCCTTAACTGGCTGCAGAACTATAGACTGGACCAGATCCTGGCAAGAGGAAACTGGCAAAGTGCAAACACTTTTGCCAAACATTATTGCAGACAAGTGGCCAACTTTAATAGTAGTACATCATCTTCGATGGCACCATTATTCCAACCGTTACCAACATAAATACAAGATTCACATTAGTGTGTTATACACTTGGTCACCAGGCGATAACAAACAAGTCTCAATATGGTTTTAAATAACGGCCTGGGAACACATAATAGGAAAGTTTTACCTACCATTAAAACTTATATTATGTGCCCAGCCTTATTTAAAACCAAGGCGATCTCTGCCTGTTGAGACTAATGAATTGTGCTTAGAAAAAGACAATCAAATAAAATCCATAGACAAAAGTTCTATGTGTTTCTGCTTGGTTGACCAAAGTGTGAGTTAATGAGTGCCAATATGGAGGCGTAAATGTGACACATGGCGGGAATTACAACGGCACTATCTCAATATGGTTTTAAATAAGGCTGGGCACATAATATAAGTTTTAATGGTAGGTAAAACTTTCCTATTTTTTATGTATACGAAACAAGTCTTTAACAATAAACTGAGCATTCTCGTGTATCTGAATAAGTATATCTACGACACTAACATTCCAGAAATATTTTTTTTTTGGAATCTGCATGACGCGTAATCGACATTTTTGACAATAAAGGAACATAATGGCTTCATAAAAAAACGGTTATTGCAATAATTTTTACATAATGACATAAAACATTCATCGGCGTAGTGTTCCTGTCCTCGTATAAATGACCGATAGGTAAGTATTGTTTATATGAAAAATATTTATAATTAAGTTTTATGTGTCTATTTACATTTTTGTGAGTCAAGTTTCACACAAAAGGGACACCAATGTCATTACTCAAATGATTGTATAAACAAATATCGGATAGATGATAGATTTACGATGTACTTGAGAATTTAGTATTGTATACAAAAGTGTTCGTCCGTAGGTATAACATCGTCTCCAATTTTGAAGTCCTGTAAGGGTTAAATATTTTATTTTATTTTTAAATAAAAAGTAACACTTTTCTGGCCTGTTTTTGAAATTATATACATAACTAATATGTATTTTTAGTAGAGCATCCGACAAAGAATTTGTCTCTCACTCTTTTCCGTAAGTTTTCGAGTTTCCTGTAAAAGGTATTCGAAAAAATAAACAAATTTTGAATCTTAAATTCAGCAGTGAGGTTGCCACTAATTCTGAATGTCTTAATTTTTTGTTGTCACGGAGAGGAAAGCTTGCATGTTTTTTACATGCAGGTAGCCTGCTACCTCACTTGTGGGATATGCCGTGATGGTATAGTAGTAGGTAGAAAAAAGATGCGCAAAGCCACTACTTTTTACTAATAAATAATTTGTTTCGAATTTATTGAAATTGTTTTTAACCTACTCGATATTTAGGAAAATCATTTGTTCTATGTACAAAACAATAATACCTATAATAATTTAATTAAGATAATATCATATTATGTAATTGATTCTTAAAACTGTATGTAATATTTTATATTTTCGCGCAAAAATAATATTTAACGCACTCGCGATCAACAGTGTAGTGTCTAGATATCTATAGAAATTTACTATTCAAGTATTGCATCCTTACGCATACGGGTGACCTTTGAACCCGACACGACGGACAGGCATGCATTTTGGCTAGGTAGGTACTTGACTGATTCATCGCGTCCACTGGTAATATAAAAATGACACAGTTGTCAAAAAGTTTCCGTCATTGAACGACAGAATGCAACAAGATGGTCTTTTCTCAACCCTTTTTAAAACGATCAAAACGTTGTGCATTGCACCGAGAGTTCCATACATTCTTGATGTTTCTGATACAATTTTAGAAGCATAAGTTTTGTATGAAGAAATTCAAACTGTATGGAGAGTTAGGAGCAATTCTGTGAATCGCACACGTTAGTTCGCGTGACATCCATACTAAATATTCTAACGAACATTGGCGCTGTAAGTTGTAAAGCAATAGTGTAAGTACGCGGTGGCCGATGACAGTTTTGTTCATATAGCTATTTGTTGTGTGAATGAGATAAGTTTTGAATTTTTTTGTAATTTTTATAGTTACTCTTTGAAAATGGGGGTGCGGCCGCTCTGCTGCGCAATATGATAGAGCCGCCTCTGATACGGGGTTCCTCAGGGTTCAAAGCTTGGTCCTTTACTGTTTAATTTATATACAAATAAGCTTGAATTTCTAATCCAACAACTTGGTTTCCAAAAGTATTCTTATCTTGATGATCGACTTTTCTTCAAATCTTGCTCCCCTGATTCACAAGATCAACTAAAACAAGGTGTTATTTCATGTATCTCCGAAATTATGCACTGATTGTCTAGTTATTATTATAATTATGATGTAATTTTCAACAAAATAAATAATGCACCCATAGCTAAGCAAGCGCCTCAGCAGACTAAATGTGTGGATGAACAGGAATTTGAAGAATTTTTCAATGCTTATCAAAATAGAGAACCTGAAAGCTTAACAGCAGAACTTGAAACCAATGTACAAATCATAGAACCTGAAAACAATGTTCAACTCGTAGATTCTGAATAATCTAATCAACTTACAAGTCCAAATCAGGGATATTTGTTTCGGTGTAAAGAAGAACTGAAGAAACCTTCAAGATTTGAAGTAAATCATATCCAGATACCGAACACATATAAATCAATTGTAGTGATAGCAGTAAACGGAAAGAAGCAATACAAGAAAAACTGAACTCACACAAATTATGTGGTATAGTCTTTCTCACGAGACCTTGCCCCATGTTAATGTATTAGTTAATCCTTTTGTATTATGTGTAAACACAAATACATCGACACATCCCAGTACATCCATTGGTTGAATATGACGGCCAGTACTGAATTATCATTACAAGTGTTCGAAAATTTGATTTGATTTTTGAATTACTGGGTGTTCATAATCTTACTCTAAAAAATGTCTCAAAGTAAATTGGCCAGGGAAAATTGCTTAACCCATTACGACATAAGATCCCGTTTTTAGGATCTCAGTATTTTGTATAATTTTTGAGTATACATAAAGATATCTTTGTTTTTTTTTGGACCAATATGAAGCTAAATAAATTGGCAACTTCGTAGCGTCAATATATTTGGCAACAATGCATTGATTTCTTTGGAATAGCTAGTTGAATCCAAGATGGCCGCCAAGCGAGTTTACAGTGTGCGCGCTGGGTAAGAAATTTGATAAAAACTTATATTTTTTTGTTTATTATGAAAATAATATTAAAACAGTGTCGAAATAAAAACATTCAGCTTTCATTTGATATATAACAATCAATGATTAACATTTTATATTTGTGCGTAATCTTCAGTTAGTTTTTGAGATCCTTTTTATAGGACGTTATGCATTCATGACACTTTGAGAATATACACTTAGTACCAACTAACGTTTCGCGCATGTCATTATTTTCAAAACTTCATTACTTTTTTTATATCTTTTTGCAAAACGATGAAATAATTGAATTGTGTATTATTTTAGTGCGAAAAATGTTAACATTTTATGTCAAGTTGGGATAGAAAATTTACAAAAAGTACATAACTATTGGAAATTCATTCAAATAAATTTACTTATTTATTTTACTAATTCATTCGTTTCTAATTTCGTTTTAATTTTCGAATTAACATTTCACTTCGTAATGTTCTTCTTTCCCTTGAAATCATTTCAGCTGCTTGATAATGATTTATTCATAGATATTTTATTTTTTTACCAGATTGAGTGTCGAAGAAATAATCAGTGAATTAGAAAGACAAGACACTGACAATAATTTTGAGTCAATTATTTATGCGATTCCGCCCGAAGAGACAGGTAATGATACAGACGAAGATTCGGATAAGAGTGATGATGAAAACGAAGGAGAAATGAATCATTTGGGATGGAGATTGCTGAATTCCGCTTGTGAAGTGCAAGTAGCTACATCCGCAGATCTTGAAGAAGAAGATTCCTTGATTCCACCGCCTACAAAACGTACGAGGACAGAGAGAAGATGGTTTAAAAAAGATCTTGAGTCTGATTTGCAAACTGTCTGCACTCCCGTTGGATCATCGGTTGAGGCAACCAAGTGCGAAACTCCGATCGATTTCTTTTCATTATTTTTCAACGAAGAGTTATTAGATCATATTTTACATGAAACTAATTTATATGCTAAAACGCAAAAAAATATTAATTTAGAAATGACTAAAGATGAATTGTTTGTCATAATTGGTGGACTTTTATTATCTGGATACGGAAAATATCCTAACAAGCGTATGTATTGGTCAAAAGAAGAAGATGTGCCACATATTTTAGCGAAATCTATGAGGTGTAATCGATTTGAAACAATACTTAGACATATTCATCTGAACGATAATTCTAAAATTGATAAGAACGATCGCCTATTCAAACTTCGACCATTTCTTCAGAAACTAAATGAATCATTTAGATATCACGGAGGGGTTGATGAAAATATCTGTGTAGATGAAAGTATGATTCCCTATTACGGCAATCACTACGCAAAGCAATTCATTCGAGGGAAACCCATCCGATTTGGTTTTAAAAATTGGGCTTTATGTTCAAGCGATGGGTATATGATGAATTTTCAAATATATACGGGAAAGGGGAATAACGAAAAGGTATTTGGTGTTGGAGGAGATGTTGTTGTATCACTATTGAATGACGGAAATATCCCAACAAAAGCTGGCCATAAAGTGTTTTTTGACAACTACTTCACTTCTTTGGATTTGATGAGTTACCTACGATCTATCGGAATTTGCGCTACTGGAACAATACGAGCTGATCGCACACAAAAATGTCCATTGGTCCATGTCACAGAGATGCGAAAAAGAAAAAAACGTGGTGATTATGATTACCGTGTAAGCGATGATGGGGTTATGTTGATTCGATGGAATGATAACAACGTGGTTACTATGGCTACGAACTTCCAAGAGCTTTCCATCCAGCCTGTAGATTGTTGGTCTCGAGAAAAAAAAGGCCTTATAAATATTTCTCAGCCATCGGTTGTGATGGCGTATAATCTAAACATGGGAGGTGTCGACAAAATGGATCAGCTCGTGGCAGCTTATAGGTCGAGAATGAGAATAAAAAAATGGTGGTGGCCAATTTTCGCTTATTTTCTGGATGTAACAATTGTAAATAGTTGGTTATTGGCAAAACGGTTAAAAAACTGCAGTCATTCAGACTGTTTGCTAAATTTTAGAAGGTATGTTGCGATCACGTTATTGAAAAAACATGGAATTGATTCCAATAAGGGACGGGTTTTTCCTAAGCCATTGACGAGCATACGCAATGATTGCACAAACCACTGGATTGTGGAAAATGAAAAAAATACGCAACGCCGCTGTGCTCATTGCAAAGGAAAAACTGTGTACGTTTGTGAAAAATGTTCAGTCGGACTTCATCCAAAATGTTTCAAAATTTACCATACATAAATAACATGAGTTAATTTTTATTTCACTGATTTACATATATTTTTTTTTCTATATAAATGTAAGTAAAATTCTAAGTTTATGTTTAGCTAAAGGTAATTCAAATATTAAAATGTTATAAAATATATTCACACTTATATTATTTGAAAACTTAAAAATAAATAGATATATAAAAAACACAATGAGTAATATTTAATTTCTCTATATAAGACTGAAATGTAACATCTATGCATAACGTCCCGAAAACGGGACGCTCCAGATCTAAAAAAGTAAAATTAGTAAAAAAAAAAAAACTCATTTTAGGCATATTGAGGTAATGTTTTGTAAGTGTTGAAGAAATCGTAAAGAAATATGCAGGAATAAACCTTATGCAGTAATGGGTTAACAGGCGGACGAAAGAAGTAATTTTAAAGGTTTATGAATATTTAAATGTATGACTATTTTTGATTCACCAGAAGCAATCACCTCTGTCAGCTCTTGTGTTTTCGAGAATGATATCCGAAAATGGTTTGCGGATGGATATTGAATCTTACCTCAAAGATGAGAATTTCTTCAACATATTAGATGATCCCAGTTGAGTATTGAATGGGGATGAAACAAATTTTTTACTTTGTCCCAAAAGTGGAACAGTTTTGTCCATGAAGGGGAAAAAAATGTGTATGAAATTGATCAAGGCGAAGCAAAGTCCAGTCTGACTGTAATGTTTACATTTATTGCAAAAGGGGATATAACCCCTCCAATGGTAATCTTTCCAAACAAAAGACTTCCCAAAGAAAATACATTGAAAGTACCTAATGACTGGGGAATCGGACTAAGCGATAATCAGAGATGTGACGTATTTGAAATAAAAGTATTTAAAATACAAATACAAAATACAAAATACGTATTTGTATTTTGTATTTCAAATACCTTTTTGTAAAAAGTATTTTGTATTTTATTTGAAATACTTTTTTTGAGTATTTTGTATTTTACACAAAATACTTTTACAAAATACCTTTTTATTGTTTGAAACAAAATTCTGCCATTAATTGATATGCACGTACGCAAGCTTTTTTTGGCAATTTGTTGAATTACAAATACAACGTTTCCATTAGAGTACTCCATGTTTGAGATATACACACATAATAATGATGACTGAACAAATTATACATGACGCCGTTTAATGATCCATGGCCATTTCAAGGGCGCTGTGATTTCTCTTGAATGGTAGCATTTTCAATTTTGTCTGAAGGCAATCTATTCCAGGCAGATGACGCTGCGACTTTGTTTCTTCTTTCTGCAAATTTAGAGGTATTTGCCCTTTTGAGTTCAACGAGTTTAAGAAGCTGATCACAGCCTTCGCCACACATTTTCGTCAGCGGAACAGCTCAGTGGGTGGTGTGCTGCCTTGTGGACAGTGAGACACAGTTTAAACACCAGTATCTCTAGGACTCTCAGTTAGTGTAGACTTCTTAGTAGTGAAGTTATGTGGCAGCTCTTATTCTCTCTGTAAATGATCCGGAGGCAGCATTAAAAACCATCTGAAGACGATAAGGAAGAGTCTGGAGCAGTCCTGTATATAATATGATGTTACAGTAGTCCATACAATTTCAGATTTGGATTATCCATTCTGATTTATTTTGCAGCCCAAGTCAGGAATTCTCTTACCTGCTTGATGATACTCAATCCATTTATGACAATTTTCGGCTTATCTCTTCTAACAACCGTACATTTTGTCATGACTTAATTTTTTATTTTGACAGTTCTTCTTAAGGCTCATCCTCATTGTCTGCAAGCAATGATATATCGAATCATGTCAACCCTTTCTCCATTTATGTATACTCTTGTCCAGTTTTTCATTCATCAATGGCATTCATCAATTGTCTGCAAGCAATGCTATATCGAATCATGTCAACCCTTTCTCCATTTATGTATACTTTTGTCCAGTTTTTAATTTCAATCAATGGTTTAAATATTAAATACTTTTGTCTTACACCTTGTTCGACTATTTGTAAAAAGTATTTTAAAAAGGTATTTTAAAAAAGTATTTTGAAAATACGTATTTTGTATTTTGTATTTAAATACCATTTTGAAAAAGTATTTAGTATTTTGTATTTGAAATACAAAAATTCAAAAGTACTTGTATTTTGTATTTAAATACTTTTTTGAAAGTATTTTGCACATCTCTGGCGATAATGGATGGATGAAAACTTTTATTTTGGATTATCTGAAGAACATTTTACACCCTTATTTAGTTGCAAAAGGAACAACTTTTCCGAGTATATTGTTTGTTGATGGCCATAAGACACGTGATGCTATCTGTGAGTGAGATTTCCCTTTATCCCAATACTACGAGGATATTACAATTAGCGGTTATCTCTGCATTTAAGCCTTTGAAAAATTATTGGAAAAAGAATGTTTTAAAATAGAGAAAACAAAACCCTGCACAAGCACTTACCAAATTCAAATTCATACCGATATTGAAAAAAAAAAAATTGGACACATCAACTAGTGGCACATTATTTCTCGACAATCAAAACATTCCTATTGTTTTCAACGATACTGTGGAAGAAGTCAATGATCAAAGTATTGATAATTCCTGAAATAATAAAAACATCAACTAAGGAATCACTACAAAATATTCTAGTTTTAGCCAAGATTCCTGCGAGAAAATGTGTAAAAAATACATTGAAAACTTCATTTGCCTTGACATCTGAAAAATGGAGAAATGTAGAGCAACAGAAAATGGATGACAAAAATAAAAAGTTAGATGATATTAGAAAGAGGAAAGACGAAAGATTGAAGAAACAAAAATTGACAATAGCAAAACAAACAAAAAAACCAAACCCTTACCAGAATCCAACGCATAAAAGTACTTTCTGATATCAATGTCAAATTATTTTCTGAAGAGTTCAGAAATGTGGATTTTAAAATCTACAATACATGTCATGGGCAAAAATTAAACCGAATAGGTACCTAATGAGCAGAATGAAGAGATAAGGAAAAAATCTAAATTAAATTGAAAATATTTAATTTGAGTGTGATTCTGAGGACTTGTAATTAATTTTGTTGTGTTAACACTATCTTAGACCATTTTTATTAATTGAATACTGGAAATAAAATAGGGGCTAAGCGCGAGATGAATTTTATTTTTATTTTTTTAATAATAACAATGTGTGGCACTTACCGACTAACAAATTTTTCGATGGATCTAAGAGCTGAAAAAAACAGACGGGCATGACACTTATTTATTTTATTTATTTATTTTTAGTCACGCCATCACAGACCCCCATCGAGTCTCCCGTGGATGGGGATCCACTTGGACCACTTTGGGAATCACTGGTATAGTGTTAAAAAAATAAAATTCATTTATGTTGAACAATATTATATTTAACTCAGATTTGTTTGTAAATTATCTGCTGTACGTAATATAATATGTAGGTACTAATTTATTTTTCTAGGTAGATACCTACTCATTCATTTTAAATTTACAAAAATTTTTTCCATGATTTTTACAAAATTGAAATTTCAGAACCACAGATGTTAAATTGTATGGAAAACGATTATAATTTGAAAATGTATACAAAAATTATTCTATAAGTAGGCCAATCTATTAAAAAACTTCATTGTTGATTTTGTATAATTATCCATATTGTTTGAACGAAACTGTCATACAAACGGCATTTTCATACAAAAATACAATCCAAATTTCCGACTATTCCGTTGGATTTTCCAAAAAAAATCTTTCATATAAACAGTCTCCTGATAATTACGAATACAACAAAAAAACAATTAGCCAAGTTGGTTCAGCTGTTCTCAAGTTATGGAGTGACATTCATGGTCAATCCATTTTTATTTATAAGATTATCAAATAAAATAAAATAAATATTTATTATTTTGTTTTATGTTACTGTTGAGTAAGACTAACGTACAACCGGTTTTGCGGACTCCGAGTTCGCATCATCAGGTGCTGATCTATACTAAATTAAACAAAAAAAAATACAAAAGTTTGTTAGGATTTACAGTGAAGGTGTAGGGATAGGAGGGGTTGTGTTGGTTTCAGGCGTGGAGTTCTTGGAATATGAGATAGGGAATAGTTGTAGTAAGGGAGACGAATTCGGAAGATTATTATTATTAATAACTGTTTTAGTCGAGTTATTATTTTTATTAATTTCTATTGCTTCCAGTGCTGTCAAAGTTGGTCGGTATGTGTGTGTGTATGTGATAATTTTAAACTATGGTTGCTAAAGGAGTGGTCAGTTTCTATTTTATGGTTTGCGAATTCAGAAAAATTGTTATTGTTTATTTTTTATTTGTGTAAATCATGGCACACCATGGTTTTTACTTACCCTAAATCATTTTGGTCATAGGGGACTATTGCAATATTTTGAATGACATGAACATTTAAATGAGTTAACTTTTTGATATTTGGAGCTTTCTTAAATTGTTTATTATAATGGATGAGTTGAAAATACTTTACTTCATTACATTAGAACAAAACAATCATAATATGGAAATAATAGAGTTTGTGAAAAAATAATGCATCGACATATAATGAAAAAAATGTGAAAGATATTATATCACCTTCAATAGTACAGACAATACAGGATGAGTAATGATATCATAACGATTGTGTTCACTTACACACAAGAGCGTGGTGAATTGAGGCGGTAGCTAGAACAAGGCCCCATAGCACTATGGGCCCTTTTTGCGGAGAATGCATAAATTGATTAGTTGATGTTTTATCTATGGCCATGCAAAATTTCGTTGTATTATGTTGATTTGTTACGTTGGTAGACCGTTTTTAAGATGACATGTCGACTTCAAATAACTGTCAGTTTGTTGCAAAACACGTGTTGTTCGACATTTCGGAGTGTTTTAATTGAGTTTTTGTCAGTTTTTTCTTGGTATAACTATATCAACTTTGTACATAAATTTAAGACTTTATGTTTCTACATTTCATATTATAAAGCAGAAATGGCTGGTCGTCTAATAATTTTGGATAGTTGTATAATTATCTAAAGGTGTGGTGAGATTTGGTGGAACCCTCATTTTGAATTTCCCACAATGGCATTTTAATGATGGTCCTTTGATGATGGATGCAAGAGAGGAAATGATTCTGGGTATGACTGTTGACACTCCTCGACCCATCTGGTTTGGCGAAGTGTTTCTAAATGCCACAAACGCTTCACGCTTTAAGACATTCGTAGATGTGTGGGTCTCAAGATGGGATCTGCTGCGTCAGCCGGGTCCCCCGCCCACTGACGTGGTAGGATCGTAGATGCCAACACTGGCATAGTTGTATTAGAATAGAGAGAGTCCAAATATTAAAAAAAATCTTCACCTAAACGGATAAATAGGAGTCCTTGGACTCCTGAAATATCCGAGAAATAAAGATATTTCAACAAATGGCATTTTAATTCATTTTTCTGCCACTAGATGGCACTAGCTTTATATAAAATCAGATTTGCAGCTAACTTCACAGTATTAAGTGTATAGTTAGTGATGTGAGATGAGAAATTTCTCTCCATATTTTTTCATAGCGGTATTATAACCTTTCGCCCAGTACACTTCGCAGCCAACCTGATTGATCCATAGAATTGTGGGTCTGATTAAGGCCCAAATCAGAGGTTGTTAACACTTTTTTCCATGTATGTACCTGCAATTTTTTTTTAAACTTAAATATGGGCATGTGGGGTGTCAAACATCAAGATTTTTCATCAGTTATTAGCACTTTTTTCTATGTAGGTACTTAACATTTTTTGTATCCATAATGAATTGTAGCCATATTGGGGATAAATTGTCTCACCATTTGTACATTGTTATTGATTGATTGAATAAAGTATTTATTATTATTACATATACTGTTAAATAAAAAATATCCGAAAATTCTCTACTTCGAGAAATTTACCGAGAAATTTCTTCGAAAGAAAAGAAATTATTTCTTGAGAATTCCACAACACTAATTATAGTATTGCAGAGCCCATTTTATTTTAGCTCTCTCACTGGTCTGACATAATGGGATAAACAACTTAATTCTGAAGCCCAGTGTTTTCCTTGAAGAACCACCAAGGTGTAAAGAAAAAGGTAGTAGACAAGACGAAATGGAAACAAAGTACACAAAAATCTCAAAAACAAAGTGGTCAAGCGTATATTTCAAAAAAGACTGATAAAAAAGTAGAAGGAAAAAGTTTTCTGCAATAGATCATTGTTGTTTAAATAAGTGCTACAAAACATTCGCTCCGTCAGCCCAAAGCGAACTTTTTCAAAATTTCTACAACAGTGGATGGAAAAATTTTCAAGATATATTTTTAGCTGGCTGTATGGCTTTAGCAGAGCCTCCAGAAAGGCAGAAGATAACTGAACAGCCTAAAGTCAATATATTTGGAGATATTGTTTGAAAAGAGACGGTGTCTCCAAAGACATTTGTCGGTCTTTTCTCATCAAACTGTATCAAGTCGGAGTGAAGAGAATAAGGCTATTGCAAAAAAAAATTATCGCAAAGATGCCTATAGATGACAAGCGTGGTAAGCATGGTAAACAATGAAAAATTGAGAGTAGCGTTTATTCACTAGCACTGGATCATTTAAAAAGTATTCCACATAAAGCAAGCCATTATTCTTCAGGGAAAACAAATCGACTGTACTTTGAAAATCCAGATCTCACCATTGAAGAAATATTCTCCCAGTTTCAAAATTTCTTCAAGAACAGAACGAACAAAGTATTAAATATGAAGTATAAAACTTATTTCAAGTTCTTCAGAGAGACAAATTTTACATTCAAGAAACCAAAATCTGATGTTTGTGATTTTTGTTCTGAATGTGAAATAAAACTTGCGAAAAATCCTTAAGATCAATGCCTTGTGGAATATCTACACAAGAAAAAAATGAGACGCATGAAAAATTGAAAAACGAATATTTAACTAAGGCTAAGGAACAAGACGATATTCTTGAATTGGAGTTTGATTTCATGCGCAAAACTTGCCATTGCTAAAGTTAAATCAGGAGGTAATTTTCAATAGTGGTCAAATCCATATTTTGATATTTTTGACTATGAATTGGAGGTTATGCTATTGCAGATGGTGCATACATCGCTACATTCAAATCCAGTCTAATCCAAATAGTTACCTCCAAAATCTCGTTTAAAATCTTCCGTGATTTTCAATATTAGCGTAATCCATGTAACTTTGTGTTCAAATTTAGTCAAATCCAATTCGACCAATAAGATTGCAGGATTTACCGACGCCATCTTGAATATCCTCATACAAAATTGCATTCAGTTGACAAACACGTGTTGTAATTTTGGTGGTAGAAATAAGTGTCTTTTTTATAGAAATAGTTAAAAATAACTGGAAAAAATGGAAAGAAATGTTGAAGAGGTTCTTCCCCATCAAGCGAGGAAGAAATGTACTCCAAATAATGAAAAAAAACGTGCGAAATCTAAACAACAAAAGTGAGTGTTTTTATACAAACTTTATACTAATATTAAGGTTAGGGTTGAACAAAACAAATTACTTAGTATTTTACTTTCGTTGTTATTACATAGTAGAAAACATCACCATACCATAAAAAACGTTATCGAGACCGTTTTTAATTACAGATATGTACATATTTGACGAGACTTTTAACATGTGACTATTTTTATATCATTTATTTATCTATTTTTTTAATATATTGTTACAACAGCTGTACATTTTTATATAGGCAGTTTAACAAATTTTTTGATATCATAGTATGTAGGTACCATTTTATGTTTATTCCATTTTATGTTTTTGCGTGGCAACATGTCCGCTATTTGCTTTAGTTGACCAATAGTGTTTTATTTTTCTAGGTATTCAAAACCGTGTTTACCGGAAAGATATCCATGCAGGCACAATAGTAAAGCATACCAGTGTGTAAATATTAATATGATTGATTTGCAAGATTTTAATAGCGCTTTTTACGGCAAAAGTGATAAAATTTATCAAGACGATTTCATTATTAAATATTGTTTAGCAAAAAGTCCTATCCGAAAGCGCACCTATAATGGCAAAGGTGATGAAAAACAAATGATTTTAACATACTTAATGAGGAAAAGTAGTGGAGAAACAATTCCTGTATGTCAGAACTTCTTTCTCAGAGCCTTGTCAATAAAAAAAGGAAGAGTTCGAGGAGTCATGATGCGACACAAAAGTTCAGGCATGATGGCTATGGAAAAAAGAGGGGGAGACCATAAATCAGAAAAAAATAAACAGCTGAAAGAAGACATAATTTCGTTTATTAAACAATTTAAAGGTGTGGAATCGCATTACTGCCGTTCCAAAAGTCGTAGAGTCTACCTGCCGTCGGACTTAAATGTCGCTACAATGCATAAAATGTTCATCAACGAAAAATCTGATTGCAAACTGTCATTCTTCAGAAAAATTTTCAACACAAAATTCAATATTAGCTTTTTACATCCCAGGAGTGACATGTGCTCCAAATGTTTGGAATTAAAAGAAAAAATAAGAATAGAGCCAGAAGAAATAAAGCTACAGCAGTTAAAGACCGATTTAGATGTACACACAAGAAGAGCAAACGTATTTTTTGATTTTTTAAAAGAAAAATCCCAATATATGAAAACGTTATCGTTTGATTGTGGGAAAAATCAGCCTTTACCCAAAGTACCGGACCAGGCTGCTAATTATTCGCGGCAATTGCATTTTTACAACTATACTATTGTGGAAGGCGATTCGCAGGCGAATATAAATAAAAATAATGTATTTTCGTATGTGTGGACAGAAGACATACACACAAAAGGGCCAAACGAATTAGCAAGTGCTCTATATCATTGCCTCCAAAATAGAGTAAATTTAGACAATGTAAAAATTCTGAGACTGATGGCTGACGGGTGTTCTGGACAGAACAAAAATTCGATTTTAATTGGTATGTTGTCTAAGTGGTTGGCAAGTGATGCACCAGCTTTTCTTAAAAGAATCGAACTAGTATTCCCAGTCACCGGTCACTCATTTATTCCACCAGACCGCGTGTTTGGACTCATTGAAAAAGAGATTAAAAGAAGAAACATCATTGTAAAACCAGAAGAATACATTAACTTCGTTAAAAATCATGCTACAGTCACTGAATTAAATGACATACAAGTTTTGAACTGGAAGTCGGCAATTCAGGAGATTCAAAAAGGAACAAATTCATTGCCATTCAAAATTATGAGCTGTAAAAGATTTATTTTTAGCAGAAAAAAAGCTGACAGAAGAAGTATAATAGTGAGGGGAGAGGTAAATTACAAAAGTGATACAGCCTGTCATCGCACGATAACGAAACCTGGTAAATGTGCAGCAGACATATTACCAACTCCCGTGAATAAAAAACCGAATTTAAAAAAGGAAAAAATTAACGATGTTGCGAAGTTACTGACAAAAAATTACGGGGAAGAGTGGGAGAGTAATGAAAACTTAAATTATTATAAATGCCTTTTGAATCAACCGACTGAAGATGGAGAAATAGAAAATAATGATGTCGATGAATGTTGTGAATTTGTTGTTGATTTAGATATAGACAACTTGATTTAATGTCTATGAGTCTATGTCGGTTTCAGTTACATGTTTATTTATCATATTATTATATATTTTTTTTGTTCTGAAATATTATTTTATATCGTAATTTGCAATAAAATATTTTTGACAACCCTCACTGTGTATTTTTAATCAACTGTCAAAATGATTTAGCCCCGCCCACAAGTGTCTGCCAAATTTAGTCAAATCCAATATTGTAACCTTCAAAGGTAGTCAGATCCATTTGTTACGAACAAACATAGTCAAATCCGAACAATAAAGTGTTTTTTTTGCCTTTTCTTCTATGAAAACACTTGTTATTTTATATCTTATTGAATTTGTTGTCATTTATTCTCACTTTACGATTGCACTAATCAATTATATTTTATTCAGATTTCTTTACACAAAAAAACACGTTTTTCTCAAAACTTCAAATTTGGATTTGACTACTATTGAAAATTACCTCCTGAAATATAACTAAACAGTTTTATAAAAGGCTGTTTGTTTTTAATGTTCATTTCCACAATGATGGATCATCTTTTATTTAAACATTCTTAGAGTCACAGTTCAAAAAAGGATCAAATACAGTGTCTTCCTTTATTTTTGACTGCCTTGTTGAAAAATTGAAACACTATCCAAAAACGCGAGATTGTTATGCTGTCAGATAGTGCAGGTGGACAGAATAAAAATCAAACTTTTGTCAGATTTTGCTCTTGGTTGTCCAAAAAATATAATGTGGAAATAACCCACATGTTTCCTGTTCGGGGACATTCCTTTGGACAGTGTGATAGAAATTTTGGAGTGATGAGGTCTATGTTGAAGAAAAAAGATAACATCAAAGTGCCCAAAACATACTTAGAGGCAATAGTAAGGTGTAGAAATATCCCTCCTCCGTTTAATCTGACACATAATCCATCTATTGTATATGATTGGGATAAAGCATTACTACAGTTCTTTGAAAAAAGCCCATAAATAGAAATTACACATTTAAAATACAGCAATACAGAATCCTGAAATATAAGTCATGCGGGACTTTGGCAGCATCTGCATCATATTGTGGAGTGTTTACGCCATTTAAATATTTCAAACTTGTACCACAAGATCTATCACTTGAACCTGTTTCCCGAATTCCTTTAAATCAGGCCAAAGTAAAGGACATGAACGATTAATTCGCATTCTTGAAAAAAGCAGTAGAGAATTTTATATACAGTTTTTCAACGAAGTTCCCCAAAATGAAGAAAATGTGAGGGAAAGTGGGAGCGAATCTGATACTTAATGATTTTTAAAAATAGCATTCAAATATATTGTCATTTTGATAAATACATTTGTGAAAAACGCACTGTTTTTGTTAATTTTGTTCAACTAACAGATACTTTAAAAGCACTATATATGCCCTTATTCTATAGAACATATAAGATTCATGCGAAAAATTCTCCACAGGAAGGGCCTAGAACTCCATTTCTTAGTCTGTTTTTATTTTAATGTATAAAACCCTTTTAAAAAAGTATGTACTAAAAATTTTCATTTACAACATATTAACCTGTAAAGGAGTACCAACGCACCGGTGCGTGCAAGAAATATTATGGGATCTGGAGTATGCACGCACCGGTGCGTTTGATCCAGTAATATTTTGGTATTCCCGCCAAATTCGTCAATTTCATAATTGGTCCAATCTGTCGGATATACTTTATCAATCACAAGGAAAAAAATCAAAAATAGGCGTGTTTTGACCTTATTTATCGCCTATACAAAATGTCACGTGACCGCCGCTTGAAATACATACTGTCATTCGCGGTTGCAAACCATTTTGCTGCGTGCGTTTGTGTGCTATGGGTGTTATTTTATGGAGTGTTTTGTGAAGTTTTTTTACCTTTTGTGCTAATTCTGGACAATTTAATTAGTTTTTAGTACCTAGATAAGTTTTTGTAAAAAAAACGAATAAAAATAAATATTTTTGATAATAATAAATATTCGTATGTTGAACCCATTGTTGACAATACCGGAGCAGACATGATGCTTCGAAATTGTTTTTGTATTATAACTCCGTTATTATTAATTTTTGAGAGTTGGTTCCCTATAAACATTTATTCTAGGGATCATTTTCTATAACATGCAATAAAAAAAATATTCAAAAAGTCAAAGTTGAATTAATTCACTCCTCCATACACTTTTGTTTTTTCCTTATTCACTCACGGACAGGTTAAACCAGAAATTTGAATAACTAAATTGATATATAACATCAACTATAGATGCATACATTAAATTGAAAACTTTGAACACCCATATCTCCAAACACACTTTTGGCTCATGGGCCCTTGTTCTAGCTACCTCCTCAACTGTCTATGCCAATATAAGCTCAGGGAGGAATACGACAAGATCACAGCTCGAGTCCTTTTCTCTTCAATTTATTAATGGCCAAAATAATAGAAGATATACTCTTGACATGATACTAGAGAAAAAATAACGCATTCTAGTGGTGTAATTGTGTTGAAATAAACTCACAAATGAAATGTTTAATATGCAGAAACTGACTATGGACCCAGAGTACATGCGTTTTAGTCTGCGGAAGCTAACAATAGTTATTTTTAACATTTACACGAATATATTACGGCTGCATTATGTAAAATAACCCAGAGAATGAACCAGACATAGGCGCACACATTAATACTGTTGTGATATCTATGGTGGTTATTCATATAGCCGCCATTCGACAACAGCGCAACATTTGTTAATATGCGTATCCTGCATTTTATTAATCTATAATAAATTATTACAAAGAGGAAAATGACTATACAAGGATTAAATAAAACAACCCCTTCATTAAAATCTATATAAGATTTTTACAATGATTGATTACAAACATATTATAATTTGAAACATTAACGATTGTATTTTATTATAGTTTTTGGAACTTGAAAATCTTAACTTGGTCTACATATTTTTACAAGTCTTATATGAAGGATAGCGACATTAAGATTGAAATAAGAGAAACAATATACCCAATAATAATATTTATTTGATATTAAGGACTTTTTATAAATGTATACATCTCATAACAGGTACTTTGTTGGGATGAGAGATTTCACAGTCTATGTGGAATGATTGTTCTATGAATGTGATTGCTCTAAATAAAATGTGGTATTTATATTAATAACAAAAGGTTATGGACCCAGCACCCATTAAAAATAAATATACATAAAGAATTGCAAAATCGTCACTTTTACAAGTGTATAACTAAAAATTGATTCATACTGTAGCGACGCCATATGCATCTACGATGGCAGTTCCAAGTGCGGTTCCCGCAAATTTCGTCAAACTGAGAGGTTGCGAAAATTATGATGAGTGGAAATTTACATTGGGTGCGTCCAGATAGTAGGATGCGAACGTCAATCAATCATCAATCTTTA
Organism: Athripsodes cinereus; assembly: GCA_947579605.1. NCBI lineage: Eukaryota > Metazoa > Arthropoda > Insecta > Trichoptera > Leptoceridae > Athripsodes > Athripsodes cinereus. Next base: position 10,027,069 of record OX388308.1, on the reverse strand, counting down.
ACGATTCGGAGCATTTTCTGAAGAAATATTTGAATGAATGCCTTCGTAACCTGTATAAGGACAGAAAACAAACGCATTCATTCGAATATTTCTTCGGAGAATGCTCCGAATCGTTGAAGATTGATTGACTTTCGCATCCTACTATCTGGACGCACCCCTTGTGATACCATTTAGAAGAAAGAGATCTATATGAAGCATGTCATGATGGTGAAGGGCAAGAGCTGGGATTGTTAACAGTGAGGCACTTACAATCTTAGGAAATACAAGGTTGCAAGACAAGGCAATCTTTACTCAGAAAACAACAGATTTATTTTGTCCAACCAGAAAATATTTTAAAATCACTTATATGCTATCTGCATTTAGTGGTGAACAGCAACATTCAGAGATATGTATTATAGACTCTGTGTGATGCCAACATCTGCACAATATTTCACGGAAAATCAAGTATAGCTACTGGTTCTAGACTAAAAAACTTGACAACAGAGATGAATTTTGGTAATACACTCCAAGATATTGATTGTATTGCATGCATCGAAAATAAATTGCACATTAAATTATTTCCTAAAGGAAAAACAACAAGAGATGTAGAAAATCTTGAATTGATGCATACAGATTGGTGCGGTCCCATGGAGGTTGATTCGATTGGTGGATCAAAATATTTTCTTATTTAAATCGATAACAAAACAAGGATTTTTTATTTTTTCTATAAACTAAAGATGAAGTATATTAGAGGTTTGTTGAATTCAAAACATATGTCGATAAATTATACTATTCTCAGTGATAGAGGTACAGAATACAGAAATTCCAAAATGACTGAATACTTCCATAAAAATATAATACATTTTTTGCTGAACGCTGCAATAGGACAATTGTGGGAAGAGCTCGAGCAATGCTTTTGCATGCACACAATTTATTTAATATATAAAACGCATCAGTAGCAGCTGGCCAGTCATAAATACAGTCTGAAACTGAGGATATTACACGCAGATAGACAAGATGATTCTGGAGGTACTATGTGAATCACATGAGCAGTGATAGTATACTAATAACACTTATCAAAATAATTGGGGGCTGGCCTGATCAGATCAATGTATCTTTTTATGAATGTTTTTCAACTCTGTGTGTGTGTGTGAATCACATGAGCAGTGATAGTATACTAATAACACTTATCAAAATAATTGGGGGCTGGCCTGATCAGATCAATGTATCTTTTTATGAATGTTTTTCAACTCTGTGTGTGTGTGTGAATCACATGAGCAGTGATAGTATACTAATAACACTTATCAAAATAATTGGGGGCTGGCCTGATCAGATCAATGTATCTTTTTATGAATGTTTTTCAACTCTGTGTGTGTGTGTGAATCACATGAGCAGTGATAGTATACTAATAACACTTATCAAAATAATTGGGGGCTGGCCTGATCAGATCAATGTATCTTTTTATGAATGTTTTTCAACTCTCTCTGTGTGTGTGTGAAATAAATAAACACTAGGCCGACAATTACAAGGAAGGCCACTTAAAACATGGCAAGAAAGCTGTTCTACAGCATCGCAGGAGGGTCCTTCTCCCGAATTAGATCACTGATCAGCCACAAGCAGAAAAATTATTTATTGACTTATTACAAGTAGTAAGTGGTATTCTTTTGATTCCACAAAAAAAACTAAATTTCAAATATTTCTATATTATAAGCACATATTTGTTTGAGTTTTCATTTCAATACACTGACATATTAGCTCCGTATCTCAGAATATTAGAATTTCGAGTGAACTTATGGAACTGGGCAACCAACATGTTTGTGGTTGTTAAGGTCCATACATCTTTTTTTAAATGTCACATAGAGATGATTTTTTTTTAAATTTGCATTTTCATCTATTCTGAAAATGAACTGTTATTACTAATAACACATTTCACTATGTGAAGTGTAAACTGTAGCACCAAATTAAAGTATAGATATTAATGTGTAAATGTTTAGGGTCAAGTTTCACTTTCTGTCGTTAACTTGTGAAGATCCAACTAAGGTGGAAATATATCATTGAATATTTTAGATCATATTCATTTATATTTTAAATATAATTTGCTAACTGAAAACAATGTGAATGTACTCTACATTTAATGTAGAATGGTATATAGGTATGTAGCAATATTATTTAGAGTTAGAGTAATGTAATGTAATCACTGGCTTTTATGCAACTGTAATAGTAGTGTTATTGTTGTTGGTGGTGACCTGATAACAACAGGCACCGCTATCCTATATACCTAATAATTACAGGTACTATGCTAATGCAGGCAGGTATCACAACAGTATTACCACATACATAATATGCAAGCCCGCTTAAATCCAACAGGGATAATCACAGTGTGAGATTGATAATCAACTAGTCCTGTCTTCTGGAACAGATTTCCCATCACAACTTTTATGCAACTGTAATAGTAGTGTTATTGTTGTTGGTGGTGACCTGATAACAACAGGCACCGCTATCCTATATACCTAATAATTACAGGTACTATGCTAATGCAGGCAGGTATCACAACAGTATTACCACATACATAATATGCAAGCCCGCTTAAATCCAACAGGGATAATCACAGTGTGAGATTGATAATCAACTAGTCCTGTCTTCTGGAACAGATTTCCCATCACAACTTTTATGCAACTGTAATAGTAGTGTTATTGTTGTTGGTGGTGACCTGATAACAACAGGCACCGCTATCCTATATACCTAATAATTACAGGTACTATGCTAATGCAGGCAGGTATCACAACAGTATTACCACATACATAATATGCAAGCCCGCTTAAATCCAACAGGGATAATCACAGTGTGAGATTGATAATCAACTAGTCCTGTCTTCTGGAACAGATTTCCCATCACAACTTTTATGCAACTGTAATAGTAGTGTTATTGTTGTTGGTGGTGACCTGATAACAACAGGCACCGCTATCCTATATACCTAATAATTACAGGTACTATGCTAATGCAGGCAGGTATCACAACAGTATTACCACATACATAATATGCAAGCCCGCTTAAATCCAACAGGGATAATCACAGTGTGAGATTGATAATCAACTAGTCCTGTCTTCTGGAACAGATTTCCCATCACAACTTTTATGCAACTGTAATAGTAGTGTTATTGTTGTTGGTGGTGACCTGATAACAACAGGCACCGCTATCCTATATACCTAATAATTACAGGTACTATGCTAATGCAGGCAGGTATCACAACAGTATTACCACATACATAATATGCAAGCCCGCTTAAATCCAACAGGGATAATCACAGTGTGAGATTGATAATCAACTAGTCCTGTCTTCTGGAACAGATTTCCCATCACAACTTTTATGCAACTGTAATAGTAGTGTTATTGTTGTTGGTGGTGACCTGATAACAACAGGCACCGCTATCCTATATACCTAATAATTACAGGTACTATGCTAATGCAGGCAGGTATCACAACAGTATTACCACATACATAATATGCAAGCCCGCTTAAATCCAACAGGGATAATCACAGTGTGAGATTGATAATCAACTAGTCCTGTCTTCTGGAACAGATTTCCCATCACAACTTTTATGCAACTGTAATAGTAGTGTTATTGTTGTTGGTGGTGACCTGATAACAACAGGCACCGCTATCCTATATACCTAATAATTACAGGTACTATGCTAATGCAGGCAGGTATCACAACAGTATTACCACATACATAATATGCAAGCCCGCTTAAATCCAACAGGGATAATCACAGTGTGAGATTGATAATCAACTAGTCCTGTCTTCTGGAACAGATTTCCCATCACAACTTTTATGCAACTGTAATAGTAGTGTTATTGTTGTTGGTGGTGACCTGATAACAACAGGCACCGCTATCCTATATACCTAATAATTACAGGTACTATGCTAATGCAGGCAGGTATCACAACAGTATTACCACATACATAATATGCAAGCCCGCTTAAATCCAACAGGGATAATCACAGTGTGAGATTGATAATCAACTAGTCCTGTCTTCTGGAACAGATTTCCCATCACAACTTTTATGCAACTGTAATAGTAGTGTTATTGTTGTTGGTGGTGACCTGATAACAACAGGCACCGCTATCCTATATACCTAATAATTACAGGTACTATGCTAATGCAGGCAGGTATCACAACAGTAATACCACATACATAATATGCAAGCCCGCTTAAATCCAACAGGGATAATCACAGTGTGAGATTGATAATCAACTAGTCCTGTCTTCTGGAACAGATTTCCCATCACAACTTTTATGCAACTGTAATAGTAGTGTTATTGTTGTTGGTGGTGACCTGATAACAACAGGCACCGCTATCCTATATACCTAATAATTACAGGTACTATGCTAATGCAGGCAGGTATCACAACAGTATTACCACATACATAATATGCAAGCCCGCTTAAATCCAACAGGGATAATCACAGTGTGAGATTGATAATCAACTAGTCCTGTCTTCTGGAACAGATTTCCCATCACAACTTTTATTGTTGGAATGTATAACACTATCCAAGTGATTTTGCTCACTACACAATTCGGGATCATCAAATTTTAAAAGGCAACCGACTGCTCCAAAATATCTGAAAATAATGAATGATAAAAATAAATAAAAAAGTACATTAGTAACGCTACATTGATAGAGAGCTAAATTTGTAAAAAGATCTTACCCTTCATGTTCTAAGAACAGTGCTTTCAGAGTTCCTTTAGACCAATAGTCCATGGCATAGGCTAAGAGCTGCATAGCAATCGGATTTACTCTCAAAAAGTTGCCACAGAAAACCACCTAACAAGTAAAAATAGCTTATTACTATTTAAGTCACGGAGTTGGGGATATTTAATAAAAGACTTAATGCTAGTTAGCTGACTAATAATAAAATCTTGGAAAATTTTTACAAAGTACCATCCATTCACAATATTGACTGCCGATATGGGAATTTAGTGGTGCACATGGATCGACAATAAATTCAAATTTTTCCCTTGAAAAAAATAATCATAAAATAGCCTAAAATAATACGGTGAAACCTCTATCTATCGTTTTTGAAGGGACCTATTGAAATAAACTATGGATGTGGGAAAACAATGAATGCGGAAGTATAGAAAAAAATCACATTAATATGTATTTTAATGTAGGTACATACGAGTAGGTATATAGGTTTTATAAAAATGATACATGTTTCAAAAGTTTTATATCAATTTGTTGAAATAAAAAATATTTGTAGTAACAAAATAAAAAAGAAAGCTGCATGGAGAGCAAAATCATACTTTATACTGTATGTAATCTTTCATCGTCATTTGCTTTTTTATTGTACTTTTGTATCATAAAAGACAGCCGACAGAATCAACAAACTGTTCTTTCTTTCTCGCTCGCTCTCCAATGTTTTTATACATATATACATTTTTTTTTTGTGTAATTTAAACGGTCAATGCGATAAAATCATATAGAGAAATGATGGATGCGATATATTTTTACGTGTTTTGTATGAAACTAATTCGGAACTGTAAAAAATAACGACAGATACGGGAAAACAATTATTCGAGGAACGATAGATAGAGGTTTCACTGTATTTAAAGGAATCCATTTAAAGACAACCAGACCACATTGCTTTATGTCTTAGATTTTTTGATTCTTTGTCTGCTAACTGCCTGATATGTTGAGACTTCCAAACAAGACTTTTTTTATTCTCTCAATTTTTTTTGGTGGACATTTTTCTAATGTGCAGTGGGTGATTTTTAATGAAAATAGTTCTTTATAAAAAATATTTAATGTTTTTTATTTATTAAAATATCGAGATAATTTAACCACCTCACGGTAAAGTGGGCGTGTCAACAGCTATTGCGACACATCAAATGTTGATATATAAAGTTAATGTCAATTTATTATCCTCATTATAGTTCTTATGCTACAGCTACAAAAAATAGCAAACATTATATCCAATATATCATCATTGCATATTTAAAATTACGTATTCAAATATAATTATAAATGTTTTGACATTTCTAGAATAAATTACTTATTATGACATTAAAACCGTTTTTTAAAGTGCTTCTAGTATCAATTATTAAAATTTAATATTATAAAAAATTGGGGTTCTGAATGGGTGTGTGATGCGCAATATATATCTGTCCTCAAGAACAGTTACCTAGCCTCTCCTCACCAACTCCTATCCCACCTTCCCGTGGTAGACCCTGTTACGTCGAGCAACCTGTTGTCGAGATTGTGGTATCCAATCCCAATGGAGACTTAGGTCGACAAACAAATGGGAATTAGGGGGTCCGGTCACATAACGTAACCCGGATGTCGTGCATTGGCAACAGGATGCTACGACTTAATATTAACATCGAAATGGTCCAGAAAGGAACGGGAATCTACTGCACCAATTACTGTTGCACCAACTCCCAAGACAACCATCATGCCAAGTTATATAAAAGATATTAGTCTGTCATGCGATCCGGCTGACGCCCGGCGCCACACTGGGTCCAGGCCACGTGGTGTGAAATGGACTACTGGCCATAGGGACGCGATCCATCAGGCGACCCATGGAAATTTAGCTACTGGTGAAGAAAACTCTACTAAGATAATGAAATTGCGTAATGATATAAAATGCGGAACTTGGAATGTCAGGGGATTGCTTCAAAACGGAAAACTAGATATTGTGGAGGTAGAGATGGAGAGATGTAAATTGGATATCCTGGGCATAGGGGAATCGCATTGGAAGGGGTGTGGTCATTTCCCTACAAAGAATGGTAACATCGTATTCTTCTCAAGTAACGAAGAGAATAGCAGAAATGGTGTGGCAGTGATAATATCTAAGAAGTGGAAGAATTCAGTAATTGGATATGAAACTGTGAATGACAGGATAATAACTATCAAAATCAATGCTAAACCGTGCGCCCTAAACATTATACATACAAGTATATGCGCCCACATCTCAATCATCAGACGAAGACATCCAGAATTTTTACAATCACCTGGAACAGGTCATAAACAAAATCCCGAAAAGAGAGATGACGATCCTCCAAGGAGACATGAATGCTAAGATAGGGAACACGTGTCAAGATGTGAATGCAGGCACAACTGTAGGAAGGTTTGGACTAGGCAACAGGAACGAGAGAGGGGACCGCTTTCTACATTTTTGCATAGAAAATAAGCTGACCATAATGAATACTTGATTCAAGCAACACCCTAGACGACTATATACCTGGATCTCACCGGGAAACAGATACAGAACACAAATTGACTACATCGCTGTACAGTCAAGATGGCGTTCCTCGATCACTAACACCAAAACATTACCTGGTGCAGACTGTGGTAGCGATCACCAGCTTCTTGTTGCCAACATCAAAGTACACATAAAATGCATTAAGAAGAAGTCAGATTCCACCAAACTGTGCTTAAGCCCCAACGCTTTGTGTAGGTTTGAGGAACTTGTTGCTCCGAAGATAAACAACACAGAATTCGATCCTTTTGAAACATCTGATGCTGCATGGGTGAAGCTAAAATCTGTCACTCTAGAGGCAGCAAGGGAGGCACAACAGAAGGAGCCCAGACCAACATCAAGCAGCAAAGCATGGATATCAGAAGAAACATGGTCCTTGATAGATAGACGTAGAGTGGTTAAGCAAGCTGGACTCACAAATAATACCAACCGTGCAGAATATCAAACTCTTCACAGAGCTGTAAAATCTGCTTGCAGAAAAGACAAAAACTCTTACATCAATGCAATATGTCAGGAGATCGAGAACCTTGCAGATAAAGCCATGACTAAAGATCTTTTCAAGCAAGTTAAGGTGTTAACCCGCAACTTCAAACCAAAAACATGGCTCATTGAAGACACCGATGGAACCCTGATATCCGAGCAGGACAAAGTAATTGACAGGTGGCGAAATTACTGTGAAAACCTTTACAAAGACTCAAAAGACAATGGCTCGCAGGGGGAGGTGACACAGAGACGCGAGGTGGTTGAACAGAGAGAACCAGATATTATGCTAGACGAGGTGGAACACTCTATTGCCCGCTTGAAAAATAAGGCTGCTGGTGGTGATGGTATCACGGCTGATCTGTTGCAGCATCTGGGTAGCGAAGGGACTCGTGCTATTCATTCCATCTGCCAAAAAGTGTGGAGGACCGGACAATGGCCAGAAGACTGGGCCGAGTCCACGGTAATTCCACTGCACAAAAAAGGCTCAACAAAAAAGTGCGATAACTTTAGAACTATCTCCCTCATATCTCATGCCAGCAAAATTTTGTTGGACATAATAAATAGGCGACTAGCAGGACATGTAGATTGGCAAATTGCCAGAGAACAAGCAGGTTTTGTCGTAGGTAGAGGTACCAGAGAACAGATCCTGAACATGAGGCAGATAATTGAAAAATGCCGTGAATTCAATGTACCAACTGTTTTTTGCTTCATTGATTACACTAAAGCTTTCGACTGTGTGAGGTGGGAAGAGCTGTTCGAAGCCCTAAGCGGGATGGGAGTTCCAGATCACTTGTTATTCTTAATTCAAAATCTGTATTTAGAAGGGAAATCACGAGTAAGAATAGAGGACTCCATTTCGGAACCATTCAAAGCAGAGAAGGGAGTACGACAAGGATGCATACTTTCGCCCAAGCTCTTTAATCTTTATGGAGAGAGCATCATGAGAAGAGCCCTAGATGGTTGGAATGGTGGTGTCACAATAGGAGGACAGAAGATATGCAATCTCAGGTTTGCGGACGACACTACCTTAGTCGCTTCAAGTGTGCAGGAGTTAGCAGAGTTGTTTCGCCGTGTGGAGATTGAAAGTGAAAAGATGGGACTGAAGATCAACTGCAGTAAAACTAAGGCAATGATAGTTGATCGCTCAGGCAGGCTCGCAGACACGGAACATTATCTTCCAGGAATTGACTTTGTCAACGAATTTATCTATCTAGGTTCTCTCATAAATAATAGAGGCACAAGCGACCAAGAAGTGAACCGCCGCACACAGATGGCAAAGAACGCAATGGGTCGTCTTGATAAAATTTGGAAAAGCCGTGAAATTATGAGAAACACAAAGATAAGACTAGTCAAGACCTTGGTATTCAGCATATTTTTATACGGAGCTGAAACGTGGACGCTGCGAGCTAGCGAACGCGCGAGGATCGATGCGTTTGAGATGTGGTGCTGGAGAAAATTGCTCCGAGTGCATTGGACGGAACACAGGACCAATGAGTCCATTCTCAGGGAGTTAAACATTTCGGCGCGACTCTCAACGATTTGCAGTCAGCGCGCTTTGCGATATTTCGGGCACATTGCAAGAAGAGAGCCTGACAACCTAGAAAAAGTGATTATGACTGGGGTTGTAGAAGGGAGGAGAGGAAGGGGCAGAGTGCCAATAAGATGGAGCGACCAAATTAAGGAGGCCACACAGAGCTCACTTCATGGGGCCTTACACATGGCAGAGGATCGCTCAACATGGAGACAGATGGTCTACAGAGCGAGGCATGATGGTCACGATCCTCAGGATTGAGGGACCGACAGAAATGATGATAAAAAATAATATCACATGCCAGTAAAAAGTTGTAACAATAATTTTAATGCCCTAATAAACATGTTTTTAAGAACACACTTAAATAAAAAATGTTGACACATACTCCATTTTAAATATGCAATGACAAATTATTGAAATTGACAAGTAATAGAAGGCTGAGATGAGGTGTCCAGAGAACTATTATATACAGTGAGCCATTGATGAACTGAGAGAAGAAATGAAGAACTGGACAGGAGTAAAGATAAACGGACATGCTTTAATATGCTGACTAAATAGCATTGTATGATAAGATAGGTTGACATTCTTTAATATGCTGACTAAATAGCATTGTATGATAAGACAGGTTGACATTCTTTAATATGCTGACTAAATAGCATTGTATGATAAGACAGGTTGACATTCTTTAATATGCTGACTAAATAGCATTGTATGATAAGACAGGTTGACATTCTTTAATATGCTGACTAAATAGCATTGTATGATAAGACAGGTTGACATTCTTTAACATGCTGACTAAATAGCATTGTATGATAAGACAGGTTGACATTCTTTAATATGCTGACTAAATAGCATTGTATGATAAGACAGGTTGACATTCTTTAATATGCTGACTAAATAGCATTGTATGATAAGACAGGTTGACATTCTTTAATATGCTGACTAAATAGCATTGTATGATAAGACAGGTTGACATTCTTTAATATGCTGACTAAATAGCATTGTATGCAGACATTGAGAATCAGCTGAATCAAGACTTAGGAACAATGGAAAATATTTTACTGTCAAAATTAAAGAGGCAACAAATATTAGTACAACGTATTCTGCCAATTCGGCAACATTTTTACTATTCGGCCGAATACCGAATATTTAGTCTTATTATTTGGTGTTCTGCCAAATAGTTTAAATGTAAGACTTGAAGGAACTAGTAGCTTGTAAGTTGTTGCTATTTCATTCTCAGCTGCAGGTGCATAATTTTATTGATCTTCAAATATATAATTAATTAATTTGTTTTGGAGTGAAACAACATAATATTATTACTGTTTCATATCTCATTTATTTAACAAAACAATATTAGATTCTACATTTTGAACACAATATAAGATTAACAATAAAATTTAAATATAACATTAAATAACAAAAACCATAAAATATTAAAATAAATTTATATTCAAAATGTAGAACCCCAACATTATTCGAGTTGATTCTTCCATGATGTTCTATTAAATAGTACAATCATGGGAGATCACTTACAGAGCTACAGGGACAAAAACCTTTTTACTATCCTGGTGGACGATAGAAGTACGGCCTTCTGCATGCTGTATTTGAGCCTGTCATCTACTCCCAGTTTTCTGAGATTGCTTGACAGACTCTTAGGTATTAAACCATTCACAGACAACACTATAGGCACGATGATTGTGGTAGGTGTTCTCCACATATCTTTGATTTCGTGAGCAAGATCAAGATATTTTACTATCTTATCTTGCTCAGCTTTATTTAAATTTTCATTGTGTGGTATAGTGATGTCTATGATATATGTTTTACGGCATCTGCGGTCAACCAACATAATATCTGGTCGATTAGCTGGAATAGTTCGATCAGTTTGAATTGGTCGATCCCAGTAGAGTTTAGTGTCATTGTTTTCAAGTACCGATACTGGACAATAATTATACTATGGTAATTTTGATTCCTCTTCAATTAATTTAAATTTCAAAGCTAAATTTTGATGTAATATTTTTGCTACCTGATCATGTCTTTTCAAATAGTCTGTTCCGGAAAGAAGAGAACATCCAGACAAAATATCTCTTAATGTCTCTCCCTCCCGATAACAGGCTCTGCATCTATCCGAAATATTTTGTTTCATTATAAATTTAGAATAATTGTTTGTGCTTATTACTTGGTCTTGAATGGCACAAACAAATCCTTTCGTTTCGCCAAAAAGATCTCCAAATCTCAACCAATGGACCGAATCCACAGTATCAACATTCTGAGATGTTAACACTTCATAGAATCGACCATGGAGAGACTTGGATTTCCATATGTTCATTCTATCATCATTATTCAATATCGGTAGTGAGACACTAGAGTTCGACAAACACAAAGGTGAATAACCCTGATCACAAGATATTATTTCATCATATCCATCTTTGTTACTAGAATTTTGAAAAAAAAAATTTATAGATTGAATTTCTTGATTGTGTAAATTTTTAATATTCAATAAGCCCCTTTCTCCCAATTTCTTTGGGAGGTAGAGTCTCATTATAGATGATCTTGGATGATGTATACGATACCTTGTCATTGTGGTTCTGAATTTTGACATCCAGTTCTGACATTCAGCTCCGTCTGGTTCCATTTGAGTATCCCAAATGTATACAATAATAAAGGAATTGCCCATGTATTAACTGCCCTAATTTTATAGTGTCCCGATAGGTATGTATTTAAAACTTTTTTGCATCTAATAAAAAAAAAAATCCTAATGATACTTTATGATCTAAACATAATAATTCATTTAGGCCCAAATATTTATAATGATCATCTAAATTTAACACCTTAATATTTATTACATCTCTTTCAATATTTGGTGCTTGTGTAATTTCTCCTTATTTATTTACATTTAAAATTGCACATTTATCAAGACCAAATTCCATTTTAATCGTTTCAGTGAAAATTTTTGTTACTGACAGTAATCTATTTAAATTAGTATGATTTGGTGCATATAATTTAATGTCATCCATATAAAACAAATGAGAAATTTTTCTTTCACCTCTCTTTAACTGATATCCAATATTTGTATTTTTTAAAAGTGTACTTACTAAAAAACCAGAACGGACTCAGACTGTCACCCTGGAAAATTCCACGATTTATGTCTATCGAATCACAAACGTACCCTCCCGATGGCATTGTTACATTAATTTTTGTTTTCCAATTTGTCATACAATTTAAGAAATTTATAATTTTTATTTCAATTTTGTAAATTTCTAATATCTTGGTAAGCCACGAATGAGGAACTGAATCAAAAGCTTTTTATAATCTATCCATGCCATCGAAATGTTACGCTTGTTCTGTCTCACTTGTTCACATATGACACTATTAATCAGAAGCAATTCTTTGGTGCCACGAGATCCTCTCGCACAACCATTTTGTCTGACCGATAAAATGTTATTTTGATTGATGAACAATTTAATTTTATTTGACAAAATGGATGTTAAAAGTTTATAAATAGTTGGTAAACATGTTATCGGTCGAAAATCTTCTGGAAGTGTTGAGTTATTTTTTTAGGGATCATATACGTGACACCAGTTGTAAAGAAACTAGGAAGTACACAATCCTCTAATGCAGTTTGAAATTGATTTGCCAAAACATTGTGTATATTTGTAAATCTTTTGAGCCAAAAATTTTGAATTCCATCATTACCAGGTGATTTCCAATTATGTATTAGAATTTTTTAAAGAATTAACTATATCGTCAGAACTTATAAAAATTTCTTCCATTTCAGGTGATTCACTGTTTTGATTTTGAATTTCATTAATCCAATTTGCATTTGAATCATGCTCAATAGGATTAGACTAAATATTTCCCCAGAATGTGGACATTTCTTCCTTATTTGCAACATTTGCATTAGTTGAGCATTGTGTACCTTCTAAGTTTCTATAAAAAATTTTTTGGTTATTTATGAAGAGCATGTTCTGTTTATGTTTATTAGAACGTTCTTTGAATCTTTTGATTCTTTTTGATAAAACTTGAATCCTTTGTTTATAATAGTCTAATTTATCATTTATTACTTCATTTAAATTATTTATTTCATTTATATGATTAACATTAAATATTTTAGAAATCGTTCTAACAATTCTAGGTTGTCTATTTCCTGTAGAAAATGATATCAACCTTCCAATATTTAATCTAAAATTATTAATTTTTTTTTCAATTCTTTTTTGCCAATTTGGTTTGATAGAATTAATATGATTTTGTCTGACTGGTTCTATAATATTAATATTGGCCAAAGCGCAACAAGTTGCAGCAGAACAATAAATAATAGAATGTGTATCTTATAAATTTTGACTATTACCAACAACTTCTATAATAATTTTATTTACATCATGGACTATCCTATCAAATTTATAACTGTTTAGAAATTTTGGCAATTTTGGTCTTTGAGTGGGTTCTAAATATCCATATAACATAAACATCTCTTCATATTTGCTTCTGATAAACTCTTGCGTAAATGAGTGGTCTTCATTCTCTGGGGGATCAAGATTTGTCATAAATTGATTAGAATTATCATTATTAGAATTTATATTATGTATTGAATTCATATTTTGATTCTCAATAGAAAGAAAGACACTCTTCCCTAAGGGCTGTAAGATCATGCTCGGGTAGTAATTTATTACGAATTATCACTCGAACCTGATCCGCAAGTCTCTGCTCACTGGCAACGATGTCAGACTCCAGAAGGGACCATTCACGGAACAACCTTTGACGGTATCCCGTTCTGAAAGTTTCTCCCTCTGTAGCTCTGTAGTACACCCGCATAACGTTGAGGTTCATCTCTGTTGTCCACCAATGCGTCGATGTATTGGACCATTGGAAGCGGGAGCTCTTGAAATTGAATTTTCATTGTCCAAGCTATCCAATGTCGATGTTTGTCTGTTATTCATCATAAACCACTTTTTCTATCTTCTGGGCGTTGATTTTTTTTTTGTTTCTTTTTTCTTGATTTTATTTCTATTTAAATTTTTACTAATTCACTAATTATTTTTTCAATTTTGAATGTTCGCAGTAGGAACTAAATTTTGATAAGAATTATAAAACAATTCGAATTTCAAATTTTATTGTTATTATTAATGTTGGAACACAAAAATATTGAAAAAATGTACAGTGCTGCAAGTCTAATACATATGACTATGATGTACCCACACGAAGATGCGCGGTTGGTATTACCGTACACTCTCACCATTGTTTTTCCGAATATTCGGTTATTGGGCACATGATCTTGCATAATATTCGGTCATCAGTCAAAATACAAAATGAAAATAAATAAAGGTAAAACAAAATGCATAGTGGTTGGAAGGGGATATCAGAGTTATCAGCATGTCACCTGGTAACTCAATTGCATAGTGGTTGGAAGGGGATATCAGAGTTATCAGCATGTCACCTGGTAACTCAATTGCATAGTGGTTGGAAGGGGATATCAGAGTTATCAGCATGTCACCTGGTAACTCAATTGCATAGTGGTTGGAAGGGGATATCAGAGTTATCAGCATGTCACCTGGTAACTCAATTGCATAGTGGTTGGAAGGGGATATCAGAGTTATCAGCATGTCACCTGGTAACTCAATTGGACACCTCGCAAAAAGGATGGGTTGCAGGTTCAAGTCCCGTCCGGGGCACTATTGAATAAATAAAGGTAAAACAAAATGCATAGTGGTTGGAAGGGGATATCAGAGTTATCAGCATGTCACCTGGTAACTCAATTGCATAGTGGTTGGAAGGGGATATCAGAGTTATCAGCATGTCACCTGGTAACTCAATTGGACACCTCGCAAAAAGGATGGGTTGCAGGTTCAAGTCCCGTCCGGGGCACTATTGAATAAGGTATGTTGTCTTTTCCAAGCCTTATATGATAACTTGATGATTGTGTTAAATTCACATTGATTAAATTAAATTTACAACTCTAACCTGACTTAAACCCTTTGTCTGGAGCATTCTGCTATATTATGTTAGCGAGCAAGAGCAAAGTTTGAGGAGTTAACAAAAGTAAGGAGTATCTCACATTCATAAAATATTTATGTAATTACTAACTTGTCTTCCTTCTGAAATAATGATGTGTAAATGAGAAATTTTAGAATTGTAACTTTGAAGCAATCTTTAGTAAATTTTCCGATAGATATAGATGGTCAAAAATATTTTTTAACCTGGAGAATTTCATACTTAAAATAAATTTTTACATCATTTGGATATCTTAATAAATAAAAACCACCCGCAGCATGATAACAAAATGGTCGTCAATAAACATTTCCGAGAGCAAAAAAATTATACTTGTTTGAAAGTTTCAACATATCAGACATTTAACAGGCAAAGTATATAAAATAAACATCTAGAAATGATTTTTCTATTTTCTGGTTGTTATCAAATAGATTCAAATTTTTTTCATTTTTCTTTGAGTACTTTGGGATAAGTCTCTCTGTCCTTTGTATTTTTTCATAATTTTACAAAGTCCCATTGTTTCGTGAAATTAAAAAGTGAGACATTATTTTTGTGTAACCTGGTATACCTCTAGGTTGCTGTCATTTATACAAGTATTTTCACTTACTCTCTCAATCCTTTCATTGAGCGCACACAGTCGTGCAATAGAACCAATGTTGTTGGTGATAGTGACAAGGGTGGCACGTGCTAGATCTTCTTTGCTGACGCCAGTTCTTCTTTCTTCAGAATTCATCTGCCCAAAACTAAAAATATAATGATACGCTAAGTACAGAACGTCATCTGACACAAGTTGCGAAATAATTATTTATATATTATAAAACATTCATACCTGCTAGCGACTAGATCTCCTGGCAGGCCAAACCTTGCATAATCGCCGCCATATATATCCCTAACTAGTTTATCTACTTTGGTATTATCACCCTTAGCTGCAAACTCTGTGGCTTCTTCAAATGTGCGACAGCCTGTTAATAAACAGCACAGTCCTAGGAATGTTCCACCCCCTAAACTAAAAGCAAAATATAAATTCGTCATGAAAATATGTAAAATCCTACCATGTTTATTGATTTCAGTAAGCACTCGTACAGTAAGTAATGCACATTAGGATAATTATGTAAAATAGCTGAACACCGTATGTACCTTAGTGTAGGTATACATAAAACCTCTATTAGAATTATTCAGTTCAGGCACCTAATAAGTACAAAAGCATCTGCTATCATATAGCGAAGCTTTTGCAGTTACTCCTTACATACATACATGTACATTAGGGTGTCCCTTATTTGGTCAAAAAAAATTTTTTTTCAGTTATTGAAACGCATACCCTCCAATTGTGTTAATAGCCCAATACTTACCAAAATACAGAATTTTAGTTTTTTACGTTGATTGGAACCCGCGCCGACAGAGCCTCAAAGTTTTAGAAAAAAGCTGCTTAAAGCGTCTTTTAAATTTAGCTGTAGATCATCACTTAATACCAATATGTTAGCTAAATATTGATGAAAACACAAATTTATATGGAGTATTTCTTAAAATTATCAAAAAAAGTTAAAAAATTAATATTAATTAATTTAAATATATATCCTCTAAAGTCTCTTTTTTACAGTCTAGGTACATTTTTCTATGTTCATGCACACAACGTCATATGAACTAATTCTATGTTTTGTCTGCGGTTATCAAACCATGAAAGCCTTGGATTTGTTTATCAGCTCTCTCAGCTGTGTCATCCACATCCACTTTCTGCTTTTAAGCTAGATATCTTTTTTTAAGCTTCCACAAATGCCACAATTTCTTTATACGAAGATACACCTTCTTGAAGGAAACTGCTGTCAAGTCCTAGTCGTGAAAATAAATCTTTGCTCCTGACGGATACAAAATAACTCAAAAATTTTCCTATAAAAACATTATACTTGTTGAATACATAAAAAGAACATGGTATAACATATTAAATAAATTGAGCACTACTACCTAACATATTGAGAGCCAGACATCTGTTCCTTCGATTGTTCATATCTCTTCGTTACCATTTAATGTTTTTAAAAAACACAAGTCTTGATTCGGCGCTTTCACCACCAAACAGCATTCAGTCAAGGGCTTGAAATGAACTACCACAATAAACAAACAAAAATCTAGTAAAGTTTATTTGTCCTTGGCGCCCATTTTAAACTGAGACTGCAATAAACATATTTTTGTAGAGTAAATAGCTCTTGCCATCCATCGTGCTTGATGCATTGCGCCAGTAGATCTGATTTTTAAATTATGTGGATGCCAAAGGTTCTCTCAGGCTATATAAAGCAGCAGGTACCAACAAGCTCTCTGAAACCATACGATTAAATCTTTTTTTTCTATTCTGCTAGTTTTTTCAGCCTTTATTTTTTTTCAATTTCAGCCATTTTTTTGTCAACACCCGCCAAGCATCCTGTACGTCTTGGTTCTCTTTGCTTTTACAATAATTTATTATCTTCTTTGATTTTTAGTCTTTTGAGAGCATCGGCGAATACAATATCGCATAAATTATCCAATTCAAGTGGAAATTCACCTCACAGTGCCTATGAAAATCCTGAATCTTATTGCTATTTTTTGGCAGCTCTTTTCAGACCTGATAAAGATCCTCTGACTTCTTAACACGATTATTAACAGCTCCATTAGGTATTCTAGCCTTTTTCCAGAATGTAATGCACACGCGAATGACTAGATTTTTGCTTTCACTAACATTCAACTTAATATCGCGTATAAAGATCCTCTGACTTCTTAACACGATTATTAACAGCTCCATTAGGTATTCTAGCCTTTTTCCAGAATGTAATGCACACGCGAATGACTAGATTTTTGCTTTCACTAACATTCAACTTAATATCGCGTATGTCGAAAGACAGAACTGCGAGAACTTGACGATCGGACGGTTATTTTGCACTTGTCATCTATTTCACCAACCAAGAAAATACTTTTCATATTGCGTCTTAGATCTACTGACATCTTTGAAATATAAAAAAATCCGCGATAATTACCAAAGAAACTGAGACTGAGTGACAATAACAGTGGGCACTCACCGCCCCTGGGAAGTAACTTGTATGAAGATGTTTCCGTGCAAGTCGGCACGGGTTGCACTGTTCCGAATAAGATAAAAATTGGTTTTTGAGTGTTTTAGGACCAAATGAACAAAATAATAGCCTATGCGTTGTAAAATTAAAACTTTGAAAAATAAGGGACACCCTAATGTACATACCTACCAGGTGCGTGCCTTCCATACATGCAAATATTCAACGAACATCCTAAAATAAATAAATCTTAAAATGATATTCTACACTACTATATTACACACTATAGGGCATGCGTTGCATATTTGCATGTATGGATGGCACACCGCTGATACCTACAAATTGTCCACTAAGGTAGGTATATTTCAACTCTCTGTTATACAACTCCCTATAAGGAAGCTTCCAAATGATGTAATAATAGTTTAACTAGAGGTGCACCAGTGCACCTACTTACCTTGTACCACTGATACGTCTATAATCTTTTGGTCCCCTAACAGCTAGTACTGATACTCCAGATCCAATGTTGACTATTATAAATGGGTAAGGCTGGGAGAAGTCAAATGGATGTCTGATATAGAGAGAAGGAGGGGCTTCATTTCCACTCCCCTGGAAGATGCAAGAAAGGTTATTTTCACAAAATATCAATTGTATAAAATGTGATTTTGGATTCAAACTACATACGTATGTACGTATAGAGTCTTACAAGTTTTACTGATGGTTTCATAAAAAAAGATTAAATGTCCTTTAACCTTAAATTTAATCTTGATTCTTTAATTCAGTAGCGGCTGGTCCTTAGGAATTTTGGGAATTCAAAAATATATAAATACAAAATTGTTTGCATTTCATTAAAAAAGGTTTAATTGCGTTGTGTTACACACCATTAAACTTTTTTAATTAAATAGTCATTAGTCTTGCTCCGACGCCTGCTGCCTTCACGACACTAACGCCACCGAATGAAACCCCCAGCTGATGTCAGATTGAATAGCTAAATTCCAACTACTTATCTGTATATATATGTTTATATCATTCAGATCAGATCATCAACCTCAACGCTCCTCTCGGGAGCACAGGGCAGAAACCAGCCTCCTCCATTCAGAGCGTCTCTGTGCCAATTGCGTCACCTCTTTCCACGACATTCCTTGCGCTCTGATATGTTTATATCATTACTACGTATTTATCACCTCTTTTTCTTACATATTTTCTCTTTCTACCTTCACTATTATTTATTTTTACCACTTTTTTATTTATTATTATCTCTATTTGTCTTAAATATTAATCCAAGCCTATAGCTGACAGCTGTGTTCAGCTGAAACGTCGGAAATATGCCCCTTTGGATAATAATCCATGTACACGGAGTAATCCGATAACAGATTTTTCGAATATAGATCTCCGTGATAACATTTTCCACCACATATATTTATTTATTTACTCACAATCATACGCCAACAGGCACAACATACAGATTAAAAAACAGAAACAACGAGAAGAAAGAAAAAAAAAATTTGGTCAATGCTGTGCCCTATTACAGGCATAAATCTCTCGTGCATGGCATTAACAGTATAAGTCAAATTTCAACATTTTACAGGAGAGCATTTTAAAGTTTTTAAAATAAGCTTCTGAAGTCAAATATTGATATAAAGACGTGAAATTTACAATTTCAATGTAAAATGTGTATTATTTTGTTACTGTGTATACAAAAGTTTAAAAATAACTTAAATAAAAGATTAAATTGACTTGTACTCATAGATTCTGATATAAAAATGACATATACTATTAGATTCTTACATATACTGTTGATGTCAGTTGTGTTGGTATCTGGTTTCAGTGACATATACTGTTAGATTCTTACATATACTGTTGATGTCAGTTGTGTTGGTATTTTGTTTGTGACGTATACTACTAAATGCAACTTTTTCATAGGCTAGCTCTAAAAATAATATTAAAAATCATCCAATTTCGTAAAAACAGACACTTCTTTGGAAGACTATAAAACATAGGTACTTCGCTTTGTGAAAAAATTAAGACATTTTACATCTTAAATTCAGCGATGAGGTTTGCCACCCATCCTGAATGTCTTGTTTTTATATTGGCACGGAGAGGACAGCTTGCATGTTTTATATGCAGCTGGTCTGCTGGCTACCCCACTTGTGGGATATGCCGTGATGGTATATGTAGTAGTAGTAGTAGTACTTCGCTTTGTAATGGTATAGATTGCAAGTTTCCATGGTGGTTTCTCATTATCCACTTTGAGTGTTTAGGAAACTATTTTCATATTCTGTCTCCCAACTGATGGTACCATCTTTCAGGGTTGCAGCTCTCCTAAACTTCATCCATCCTCAGACAAATGGATCCTTAAGTTCGCAGACAGACTTGCCCCCCTTCAGTGCCAAAACATAATGAAATATCTCAATCCTATTCCCACTTTGCTCTTGGAGAAATTGACAAAGAGTTTAATGACAAGGAACTAAAGCTGGTCCTGAACTGCGTTACAGATACATCCCAGGAATCGATGGAATAACGTATAGCCTTATACAAAGAGTTTCTCTAGAATATTTACTTAACATTATTAAAAATATTTTCATCGTAGGCAATATACCTTGCTCGAGGAAAACTCAGATCATTATTCCAATCTTGAAAGCAGAGACTGACCCAAACCAGGGCCAATCATATCGACCAATTGCGCTCTCCTCAGCAATAGCCAAAAATACAGAACACATGGTGAAAAATCGACTAGATTGATTCATAGAAGGTAACAGGAAGCAGTCATCTTGGTTATCCAATTTCAGGAAGAGAATGGGAGTCCTGGACAGCGTAGCTATTTTGGTCACAGATGTTCACGTATCGTTATCGAGGAGAAAGCTCTTGGGAGGTGTATGCTTGGACATCAATAGTGCTTTCGATAATGTTATTATTTTTATACTATGTGCAAAGCTTGATCAATTGGACATTCCTTCTACCCTATCCGGACGTGAACCGAACCCGCAATCACCCTCCTATTAGAAAGACCATTCACAGGTGATTGCCGCAAGGCTCAGTGTTCTCACCCATTCTATTCAACTTGTACACGCATGATGTCTATCAGTCAGTATCTACGGATGTCCAAATTTTGAAATCTGCGGATGATTTGTTCGTATATTGCTCCGATAAATCCATGGACAACTTCCAGGTTTCCTTGCAATCAGAGTTGTTGTCGGAACATGGCCTTAATGCTTCCTTCCAGAAGTGCAAAAGCATAGTATTCTCCAGAAAACTCCGTCTAGTCTACCTGAAGTTTTGATTTGACCAACGGTTGATTAATTCTTTTAACGAAATAAGATTCCTAGAGGTCACATTGGTCACTGGTCTTTGATGGACCTCATTCATTGAACTCATACACCACAAATGTCAGACCGGCCTCAACATCATGAGAGCCGTCTCCAAGGTCTGGTGAGGTTGCCACCCCGCGACTCAGAAAATCTTTTATACAGCATTTATCTGCAGCCATTTGGACTTTGGATCCTTTTTAATAACCCCAACCTCCAAGAAAACTTGTTGAGACCGGATCCGGTCTCAGTCTCTTCCGTTAATTACGGGTAATCCTCCCCTATCAACGCATTACAGGTGGAGGCTGCAGATCCCCCACTTGGACTGTGCAGACATCTTATGTGTAACAGGTTTTTAGTCAAAATCCTGCGTTTTATTGATTACCCTCTGTCTCTCAAACTTCATCTCCTCTCATACTTGGTAACTCATTTACCGGTATGGAGGGGTAAAAATCCACCACCTCTTGTTACCAGCTATAGAAAAATTAAAACTCCCTTGTTGGAGAGCTACTTACTGTATACTCTTTGTCATTTCCCACACTAAGTTTTAAACCGAAAGTTGCTCTCAACCTGGGTGTCAGTAATGGCATATTCGCACCTCATATTTTCAAATCAATTTTTGATTCCGATTGGCACTACTGGCACCTATCTATACAGACAGTTCGAAAAGTGACAAAGAGCGTACAGGGGCTGGCTTCTTTTTTTAATATAACACTAATAAAATGTTCAGGCACAGAGACGAGTCGTCAGTCTTCTCAGCGGAACGACTTGTTATTAGAGAGGCTATAAGGGCTCTGACCATACGCCATTACAGGGTTAAAACTCTCCTCAGCGACTCTCAAAACGCTCTCCAGTCCGTTCTCCCTCCAGGCCGTTCTCTCTCCAGCATTATCCCGACCAGATGATCTTTTATCTTTAGATATTAGATACCTCCTAAAACTTCAGATTTTGGGTGGAGAGGTGGTACTGGGTTGGATCCCGTGTGAACTGTGGGATCCCGGGCAATGAGGCGGTATATTTACTGGCCAAATTGGGAACGAACCTCTAACTAACCCATCGGAAACTGTCTCAGCCTCCGATTACACTTTGATATTCGGCCGAAATCTTATCCAGTGCTGGCAGGCAGAGTGGTCAGAGACCAGCCAACTCAAAGGAAGAAAGTATACCTCAATCCAACCCAATATGTCCACGAAACTTTTATTTTTCGGAAATTTCAATGAGTAAGGCTGACACCTCCACGGTCTGTATAATAGCTCATTGCTTTGCCAAATTGCATCTCTACCGAATCCACGTTATTGGTTCTCCTCTATGCGACCGCCTGAAGGAGGAGGACCTTGATCATTTTTTTTTCGAATGCCCGATCAATAACTTCTACCCAACTTTGATTAACAACCTGGTACATTATAGGGTTCCGTTACCTACAAATACTTCCTTGCTCCTGGGTTCAAGAAACAACAGTATTTTCAAACTCCTTGTCCTATTCCTTAAGCCCCATTTGATAAAGCTCTGAATGTTGTGTTTTTTGTCCTAAACTAATAATTTTTCTTGGCAGTTTCTGGCTAGGAAGAAAGCCAACAAAAGAATAAGAGAGACAGCACGTGATACCAACAGTATAAGTGAATTAGTAAGAAAAAAAACATTCAAGCGGCTCATAGTAGGTACATGTTGACTTATACTGTTGATGCCACTCACAATGTTGAAAACTAACCATAATGATTGGTCACTAAGAGTATAGGTCGACATATACTTTTAATGCTATACGAGTTTGAAAATAAATAAGATATACTATTAAATACAAATATTGTTTTTAAGGTCTTATAATTACAATTTGACTTTTGTTATCGATTACACATGTGTAGTTTGAGATATACTACAAGGTTCCATCAAAAAGTAAAAATCGATTTTTTTTGACTTATACTGTTAATGCCATGCACGAGAGAAATGTAGTTTTACTCGAACCACCCACCCCCCAATCCACACCCACCCCAGCACCCCGAAGCATCCAATGAACCTCCAGAACCTGAGAGCTCCGGGAGGTCCCCCAGACACGACAGGAAGAGCCAGACAGACAAGGTCCCAGGAAGAAAGAGGCCCAAGCACACCCAGATGTGTATATAAGATATCGTCGTTGCATATTCAAAAAGAGACATGTGCGCACATTTTTATTTGGGCATACTCTTTTAAAACTGTTCATTAAGGCATTAAAATTGTAGTTTGGATTTTTTATTGGCATGTGATATTATTCTTTAAGTATTGAATTTTAATATTTGATACTAAGAATCACTTTATAAAATGGTTATGATGTCATTATGAGCAGTTTATTTTGGAAATGTCAAAACATTTATGAATTCACATGTCCCTTTTTGAATATGCAACGACGATATATATACATATATGAAACAGGAATTGGTGAAAGTACCACGGGTAAAGTGCACTTAAACCAGCCTAAGCCGATTCGTAAGCATCGGGACACCTTTCCTGTTTCATACAAAAGGGAGTTTGCACAGTCTGTTGGTTGTGCGGATGAGGTGTCTGTTGGGTAATATTCTTAATATCTTCACTCTCGCAGGTGTAAAAATCCAGTTAATTGCGAAAACTTCGTTTAACATTATATATATATATATATGTATTAGAGTTATGTTTAGCGGTTACATCGCGTGATTTATTTTTCGATCAAGCTTTCGGAGTTACTTGTAACTTTATCTTCAGGTTCTGCAGTAGACACGTCCGTCACGAATAACGAGTAGGTGTTAACTTTTTTTTTCATTATGCAATTCTTATACTACGGCGTATATATAAAGGGTTGTTCAACAAGAACTTTGTTTTTTAATTGTGGCAACACCAGCAACATGATAGTTTTGACATTTAATTTTTTGACGTATTCGTAGTGGATGCATTGGCAATTGTTGCAATGAATTCAATTTCGCTTGAAAATCGCATTAAAATAATTAAAATCCATTATGAAAATGGTGGTTCTGCTAAAGTGACATTTCGTCAAATTCGTGATATTTTCGGACAACATAATCGTCCTTCTGAGACCGCTATTAAGAATTTGGTCGCTAAATTTGAGTCGACAGGCTCGATACAAAATGTGTTAACACCAACGCGTGTACGACCGGGTCGTTCAACTGAAAACATCGCAGCCGTGAGCCACAGTGTTGAAGCAGATCCAAATTTGTCAATTCCTCGACGTTCTCGACAATTGGGGTTATCCAAAACCACCACATGGCGAATTTTGCGTAAGGATTTGGCTTTGAAGCCTTACAAGGTTCAACTGGTGCAGGAATTGAAGCCGAACGACCATTCAAATCGCCGTAGATTC
The DNA here is from genome assembly GCA_947579605.1 of Athripsodes cinereus. Classification (NCBI taxonomy): domain Eukaryota; kingdom Metazoa; phylum Arthropoda; class Insecta; order Trichoptera; family Leptoceridae; genus Athripsodes; species Athripsodes cinereus. The sequence continues at coordinate 10,002,184 of OX388308.1, read as the reverse complement.
GCTCAATTCATTCAGGAACAACCCGCTGGTTTTTCTGAAAAAATCATTTTTTCAGACGAAGCCCATTTTCACTTGTCAGGGTACGTCAACAAGCAAAATTGCCGCATTTGGGCTTCTGAAAATCCTAGAGCAATTATTGAGAAGCCGTTGCATGCTCAGCGTGTCACTGTATGGTGCGCTATGTGGTCTGGAGGCGTGATTGGGCCGTTTTTTTTCGAAGATGAGACTGGAAATGCGGTAACGGTCAATGGATCACGCTATCGCAAGATGTTGACAACTCAATTTTGGCCTATTATTGATGACGTGGATATCACTGACATGTGGTTTCAACAGGACGGTGCCACATGTCACACAGCCAATGAAACGATCAATTTATTGCAAACCAAATTTCCCGATCGCATGATTTCACGAAACTCAGCTGTTAAGTGGCCAGCCAGATCGTGTGATTTAACGCCACTGGATTATTTTTTGTGGGGCTATGTTAAGGACAGAGTCTATACGGAGCCAATCGAATCGATTGCAGCCTTAAAACTCAAAATCCGTGATGTGATTAGTGAAATAGTCCCGCCATTTTGCCAAAAAGTGATTAAAAACTTTGATGAAAGAATCGACATCTGTCAGCGTGCTCGTGGTGGACATTTGTCAGATATCATTTTTCATGCATAATTGCCAAACTTTTCTCTTTGCAATTCAATAAAAATTTTAATCATCTTCATCAAATTTTTTTGTTTTATTTTGTTTTAAAAAACAAAGTCCTTGTTGAAAAACCCTTTATATAAAGAAATACATACTTAAATATTTATTGCACATTACTTCTCTTTTATTTATTCATTTATTTAGACCAATAAACGGCTGAGTCTATGACAAGTTCACATAGGTATAATCTTTCTCATGAGACCTTGCCCCATGTCAATGTATTAGTTAATCCTTTTGTATTATGTGTAAACACAAATACATCGACACATCCCAGTACATCCATTGGTTGAATATGACGGCCAGTACTGAATTATCATTACAAGTGTTCAAAAATTTGATTTGATTTTTGAATTACTGGGTGTTCATAATCTTACTCTAAAAAAATGTTGGTAGTTAATAAGGCCAAGGAAAATTGCTTAAAAGGCAGACGAAAGAAGTAATTTTAAAGGTTTATGAATATTTAAATGTAAGACTATTTTTGATTCGACACATTAATTGTGTTATTTTTAATGTTTTATGTATACCTTGCTTAAAATTAAAAATAAATAAATTATTAATTGTATACAATATTAGGTGTACACCAAGCATGTCAAACTCAAATCCTAACACGGGCCAAATAAAAAATTAAAAGTTTATGTGGGCCACAAAAAAAATGTTTATACAGTAAACTTGGTTTATTTTGAAAAGTATAAAAAAAGGTAAAATTAATAAAGAGTATTTTTTTTGTAACGTTATGTTTTGTACTGCTAGTGGGCCACAAAGTTATACGTTGTTTCATGAGAAGGTCTATACTTGAGTACCTTTTAGCATTAATTTAATTCAATATAACAGATTTTTTTGTAACGTTATGTTTTGTACTGCTAGTGGGCCGCAAAGTTATACGTTGTTTCATGAGAAGGTCTATACTTGAGTACCTTTTAGCATTAATTTAATTCAATATAACAGATTTTTTTGTAACGTTATGTTTTGTACTGCTAGTGGGCCGCAAAGTTATACGTTGTTTCATGAGAAGGTCTATACTTGAGTACCTTTTAGCATTAATTTAATTCAATATAACAGATTTTTTTGTAACGTTATGTTTTGTACTGCTAGTGGGCCGCAAAGTTATACGTTGTTTCATGAGAAGGTCTATACTTGAGTACCTTTTAGCATTAATTTAATTCAATATAACAGATTTTTTTGTAACGTTATGTTTTGTACTGCTAGTGGGCCGCAAAGTTATACGTTGTTTCATGAGAAGGTCTATACTTGAGTACCTTTTAGCATTAATTTAATTCAATATAACAGATTTTTTTGTAACGTTATGTTTTGTACTGCTAGTGGGCCGCAAAGTTATACGTTGTTTCATGAGAAGGTCTATACTTGAGTACCTTTTAGCATTAATTTAATTCAATATAACAGATTTTGTTATAACTGTGAAATATGAATCAAAATGGATAAGATAAATTATCAACATTATCCTTTATCATCTGAAGAAGTATTGCAAAGTTTTTAAATATATATTTCAAATTTAATTATTTTTGTTATTGCCCTTTATGATTACAGGAAAATGAGAAAGAAGGCATTGCCCAAGCTGGCCCAAAGAGGAACTGTCATTGTCATGCACGCTTTGTTTATTTTCACAGTAAACATATTTCTAGCAGTAATTCCCAATACAGGTGCATTGTACCTAGTGGGGCAGCAACACCAACGCATTGTTAATTGTTACATAAATGATTGTGGTATTATTTGTATAAATGTGAAGTAAATATTTTATGAATTTTTTTTATGAAATAAGTGACAATGAATACAAAAACATGACAGTAGTAACTACAGAGGATTCTCAACGGAAAGCATGTACCCTCGTATAAACCTGCTCACAGCACATCTCCTCACAGTGTACTCCGAATCGTTGAAAATATCGATCTCACTGTAATTATTCCCTATTACATGGAGTCGATTCATCGATGAGAAATAGATATAATTGGATGATGATCCCGCAGCATAGAACAATGCCTGACTTCTGGTGTTACGACTCGGTACACGCAAGTTTACTAAGCTAAGCAACTCTGGGCAATTCAGAGAGCCAGTCACTATTCTCTTCAGTGTAAGGAGATCGAACAACAATCTGCGATCATGTAGGCTAACGAGCCTCATCTCCATCAACAAAAAATCATACTTCAAACCATCAATGGGAATACCCAGGCGGTAGTTCACGTGTCGTAAGAATCTATGTTGAATTGCTTCAATAGTATTGATGTGCACAGCGTAATTTGGGGACCAGACAGTGGTCGCATACTCTAGTTGGCTCCTAACATAAGCACAATATACTATTTTTAATGTTTCAATTCTTTTGAAATTTTTTGACATTCTAAATATGAAACCTAGTAGTCTATTTGCATTATCCCTTATGCTCTGTATGTGCTTTAATTTAATTAAATTTAATTTAAAATTTAAAAATTAATCATAGAACTGTAACTGTAACTGACATAGAATTAAGACATTTCATACTTATCTTTATCTTCATTGGTTTTAATGTTATATTAGGTGTACATAGATACGTGTGACTCACGGGGTTATGCAAATGTGTTTCTGTACTGGCAGGGCTGTCAGCGTCACTAGGAGCGTAGTAGTAGCATTCTGTCTTACTGATTGTATCTATGTATAGAATACCCGCTATGAGAGCGTCCAATTCATCTAACTTAGTCAGTCTCATATTTACTACCTGAAAACATATACAATCTATATAGATATAAGGTATGAAGGTGTAGCTATATGTATGTATATCTGAGTGCAAAAGAAAAAAAGAGAATCAATCTTAAAACACTTAATCATAGGAGATTGTCTAATGTGCAAATATCCACTAATCCTTTTTCCACAATGCATAATTACAAATATTTACAGTCTTATTAATAAACGTAGATTAAATTTCTAGAAGGAGATGAACCACCGATCAGACAAAAAACGTATTGATAAACGTTGATCAGCTTGAACCTAGTTTAAAAGTGGTTGATCCGCCTCTCGAGGTGGTTTAAGTAAGGTGATTTAAGTAAGGTGGTTCAAATCGGCGTCATCTGCCCGCCATGTTGGATTTTACGTCAGATGTTTGCTATGCGGGTTTACATGTACGTTTTGCAGTTATTTTACAATTTATCGGAGTTGGTTTGGGTTAAAAATACGCTTAAGTAGTATCCGAATGTGAATTTAATTCAATCAGTTGTTTTTCTTGTGATAATAGACACTTTTTTCGTGTCACAGAACACCAGTTTCTTAATTTGTTTTTTGATAGACGCATTTAATTGTTTCGTGACAGAGATACTTTTTTCCATGTTGTATGAAAGTTATATTGATTGATTCTGATGAGAATTATTCCTGTACATCATTCGAATGTAAAAGGGAAAGCAGAAAATAAAATTTTACTGATGGTTAGTAATGCATATTGTGCGCAGTATTATGTTATACCCATATCACTGATTGTGTGTCAGATTATGATTTATTTGATAAATAAATAAAATGTCATTCCATTATTACATTTGCTTTTCAATTATACAAACCTTCTTCATCATATTTTATATTTCTGTGTATTTGGGTACAAAATGTCAGATGAAAAAACCAATACAGTGGAACCTCTCATAACGAGTATTCGCATAACGAGCAAAAAAAAAAGTGAAAAAGTTGCTCCCATAAAAATGGATAATTTATTTGTCATAAATTCATATTTTTATTTAGGTACGTTTTTTTTTCCTAATCTAAATTGTATTTTAAGTTGTAACACTCTTTTATAAGTAATTTTATTTGAATAAACTGTAATAAAAAAGTTCTCCAAGAATACTTATTCTTTCGGCATGGAACGCATTATTGTATTTTACATTGATTTCTATAGAAAAAAATGTTTCGCATAACGAGTAAGAGTCTGGAACGAATTAAACTCGTTATGAGAGGTTCCACTGTAAGATAATTTTGACAGTCGCTTGTTTGTTTTGAATTTGTTTACCAGCGTCGTGTAACATGGCAACCAACATAATAGAGCGAATTTTCGAGTTGCCATATGAAATCTTTTATATAAAGTACAGATGTCTATGGTACGGATTAAATATTTTTATTAATAAAGAAAATTTGATCGGTGGTTCAAACGCTTATAGGCGGATCACGAAATCAGTGGTTCAACCATGGTTTGGCGGATTTTTATTAATAAGACTGTTAGTGATTAGTAAATTAAACTTGATTTTTCCTTTTTCACACAGCTATATATATATATATATATATATGTATATAAGATGAATGTTTTACTCCATTTCACTGCGTACAGTCTGGCAGAGACTTGGCTCTTGCCTTGTTGAAACACAACACCTTTTCGACGAATCCAATCTGCATGTTTTGGTGACAAGCCGTGTCTCGTCCCGCATGCAAAGGCAAGAGCCAAGAATCTGCAAGACTATACGCAGTGAAATGGAGTAAAACATTCATCTTATATTATCTCCTGCGTAAAATTACATGATCTTTCATTAATGGAATGCATGTTGCACATGCATTTCGAATGAAAATTAGATCATACAGTCTTTCATATATATAGGTATTAGTGATGTAACGAATATTGGTATTTGCGAATATTCGCAGATTTCAATTTGACGACGGGGGGGTAGAAATTTTGATGTTTGATAAGTCAATGTTTGCTATTCGCATCTGCCAATGTTTGTACCATAAGTCAATGTTTGCTATTCGAATGTTGACAACAAATATATAATATCCAAAATCACACATTGGTTACATCAGTTATAGGTAAGCTTAGTTAATTCATTGTGTATGTATGTCGGTACTTATAATAATAATAATAATAAAAGGAAATTGGCAGGAAGGGGCTTATTGAATATTAAAAATTTCCACAATCAGGAAATTCAAACTTTAAAAACTTTTTTTCAAAATTCTAGGAACAAAGATGGGTATGACGATATAATATCTTGTGATCAGGGTTATTCACCGTTGTGTTTGTCGAACTCAAGTGTCTCACTACCGATATTGAATAATGATGATAGAATGGACATATGGAAATCCAAGTCTCTCCATGGTCGATTCTATGAAGTGTTAACATCTCAGAATGTTGATACTGTGGATTCGGTCCATTGGTTGAGATTTGGAGATCTTTTTGGCGAAACCGAAGGATTTGTTTGTGCCATTCAAGACCAAGTAATAGTCACAAACAATTATTCTAAATTTATAATGAAACAAAATATTTCGGATAGATGCAGAGCCTGTTATCGGGAGGGAGATACATTAAGACATATTTTGTCTGGATGTTCTCTTCTTTCCGGAACAGACTATTTGAAAAGACATGATCAGGTAGCAAAAATATTACATCAAAATTTAGCTTTGAAATTTAAATTAATTGAAGAGGAATCAAAATTACCATAGTATAATTATTGTCCAGTATCGGTACTTGAAAACAATGGCACTAAACTCTACTGGGATCGACCAATTCAAACTGATCGAACTATTCCAGCTAATCGACCAGATATTATGTTGGTTGACCGCAGATGCCGTAAAACATATATCATAGACATCACTATACCGCACGATGAAAATTTAAATAAAGCTGAGCAAGATAAGATAATAAAATATCTTGATCTTGCTCATGAAATCAAAGATATGTGGAGAACACCTACCACAATCATCGTGCCTATAGTGTTGTCTGTGAATGGTTTAATACCTAAGAGTCTGTCAAGCAATCTCAGAAAACTGGGAGTAGATGACAGGCTCAAATACAGCATGCAGAAGGCCGTACTTCTATCGTCCACCAGGATAGTAAGAAGGTTTTTGTCCCTGTAGCTCTGTAAGTGATCTCCCATGATTGTACTATTTCATAGAACATCATGGAAGAATCAACTCGAATAATGTTGGGGTTCTACATTTTGAATATAAATTTATTTTAATATTTTATGGTTTTTGTTATTTAATGTTATATTTAAATTTTATTGTTAATCTTATATTGTGTTCAAAATGTAGAATCTTATATTGTTTTGTTAAATAAATGAGATATGAGATAATAATAAATTGCACAAAAACATCAACATTGGTTAAATTGGACAAATAAACATTCCAGAATTTAAATCAGACAAATAAATTTGTGCACTGGGAAAGTTTATGGCAGAAGTGTGATATCTTCCAACTAACACAATATAAGCTTATACATTTATAATACACCATAGGTATAACAAATGTACAAGCTTAATATTAATGCCAAGGTGTAGCTACATGCATGTGTATTAGGGTGTCCCTCATTTTTCAAAGTTTTAATTTTACAATGCATAGGCTATTATTTTATTTATTTGGACCTAAAACACTCAAAACCCAATTTTTATCTTAGCCACTATCAGTAGCCTAAGTATGTAAGACACAAAACGTACTTATAGTCTTCGTTTTGTACCAAAACGGAGCCAACTGTCAGTTTTTAATTACATCGGTAGTATGTAAGCCTACGTCACCGTAATTTAGTGAAAACCTATGCGTTTTTGATTACGCGCCGTGATTTCTCGCGTCTACTTGAATTTTGCCGGCGTTTTGTTTTGTTATTTTTGACAGATAGACGTATGGACATCTAGTAGCCAACAAGAAGAAATATTTAAGTGTTAAAATTGACAATATATTGTAAGTATTTAATTGATTTATTGATTTTATTTTATTTATACATTGTAAGTGCAGTGTCTTATTTACAAATATTTCTACAAAACAATAATGATACAAACATATTGTAAATAATGCACCAATAAACAACTTGTTGACATATAAATGCATGTATATTATATTAACAGCAAATGTGTGTGGCAGTATAATAATATAGTGTTAAATAATAAATTATTTAATAAATTGTTAAGTTTTTGTAAAAAAAAACCATTGCAAAATAATAGGTCTCAGTCTTAATATATTATTTGCATTAGGCATTTGATGTGGCAAGTGTTGTTTGCTGCTTTAGAATAGTTTCTTGATTCTGTAAAAAGGTTATTTTCGCAAATATTTGCATACTTCATCTAAAATTTTGTTTTACAGAATATGGCATCAGTTTATTTGTCAATGAGATTCTGGCGTCGTCGGCAATTGGCTGAAGATAGGATTCGCAGACGCAATCTTCGTGATATTTCAAATCCTCTGAATATTCCTCCGTCCCTATTTAAAGAGCAGTACCGTCTAACACAAGACTTATTTATATATTTGTGTGACAAAGTTAGGCCTCACACCCCAACAGCTAGGAGGTCTACTAAGACACCATTGGAGTTAAAGGTATCATACTCGCACTTACATCATACATGTATCCATTCTCATCCACGAGAGAAGAAATAGGTACATTTTTCTTAATTCTTCATCTGTAAATATATTTCAGGTTCTAACTACTTTGTCATTTCTGGCATCTGGATCATACCAGAAATCAATTGGAATGCCTGCTTCTCTCAAAAAACTGTCTCAATACACATTAACGAAATTGTGTCTGCAATAAATGTGATAATGCCAGAATTTATAAAGTTCCCATCGACTCGGATAGAGAGGGATAAAGTGAAACAAGGGTGTGTACTTATAAATATTTTTATTGAATTATTTATTGGATACTGATATTACATACCTATTATCTCAAAAATCAAACGCTTTTAACTTACCCATTTCTTTTACTTAACAAAACCGCCAGCGAAACAATATGACATTCGACAACACAAATAACGCCATACACTTGTTGACAAACATAAGACGAATGTTGCCACTTTTCAAATTCAATTATCTCAATATTTGATAAATTGAAGAAAAGACAATTACTATAAAGGAGTTTTATTGTGAAAAAGAATAAAAAGAAAAACGGCTGTGAAAATAGTATCGGTTTTTATATTAAAGTTTTGTGACAATTCACTGTTTTAGTGATATTTTTATTTTCTAAATAATTTTATTTCCCAATATTTGGCAATATTTTTTGTAACACAACCTTGAATATTGTTTATGGTCTTCGCCGAAACGCGCGACGCTACCGACGCCAAAACGTGAATAAAACTCTTGGCATGTGCTTACATAGTACCGATTTTGAACAGATTTGTAAACGAACGTAAAGTTTACCTTAACATGACGCAATGCCATGTTATCTATGCGAGATACATACTTAGGCTACAGAGCTGACTTGCACTGAAAAATCTTCATACAAGTTGCTTTACAGGGGTGGTGTGTGCCCGCTGTTATTGTCACTTAGTCTCGGCTTTTGTGGTAATAAGTGCAGATTTTTTTTTTACTTTGAAGATGTCAGTGGAACTAAGAAGCAATAAAAAAGTATTTTCTTGGTTGACTAAGTCAATCAATAAATGACAGGTGCAAAATTACCATATTTTTTTTCAAAAAAAGATATATCTGGGTTTGTTTTATAAACCCAAATACAACCTTATACACCTTTCACATTAAGCAAAAAGCTTGTGCCATGAAAGGGGAGTTTGCCGGCACCTGGGATCGAACCACAGACCCCTTGTTCTGAAGGCCGAGACTTTACCCCCAGGCTACCGACGAACTCTAATAGTCAAGTTCTCAGTTTTTTTTTCAACCACGATCAAAGCGAAAATCTAGTCATTTGACAAGTCAATTTTCAAAGCGACTTTAAACAAGTTCAGTTGACATTTTGTGGAACTTATCAAAATCAAATAAAAAAAAAATGTGTTAACGTAGAATAACGTGTGTGTTTTTGTTTGTCTTTGTGGTGTTTGTAGTTTAATTGTTGAAGTCACATACTGAAAGCGGATGCTGTTTATTTATTTATTTATTTATTCATTTGTTAACAGCTATTAATAATAAGCTTTTTTTATACATTAAAAAAAAAAGAACACATCAAAAGATCCATGATCAGAGATAAAAATTTACATATGAGCCGTACAAATGCAAACAGCACTATCTCTCTACAAGAAAAAATTATGTTGGGCAAACGTATTTGAAATATTGGCAATGTTAAGCGAAAAAAAAGTCTGAAAATAACTAAAGCAAAGAGAAAGCAATATGCTTACATTTAGAAAGTAGAACATTTTACAAGACATTAAAACCAAATATTAAGAAGTATCCTGCATGTTCAATTGTTCCCAAAAGGAGACAGCGCCGCTCGCACCCACACGACTCACATAGACACTTAATTAACAATTAAAAACAAACAACACGCAGACATATGTAGAAAATAAAAACACACAGCAGGAAGACCCTTGTCATATGTATATATATATAAAAACACTGAATTGCAGAGAAGTTAAAAAAAAAAAAAATCAACCAGTCTGTCTAGATAAAACAATTGCTCTTTTCAAACTAAATTTAAACTTGGCCAGACCCACACCATACAAATCCACCACGTGAGCATATTCGTTTCCCGTACGTTGGATTCTATTGAGAACTGAGTTAAAATTATATGTGGTTCTGGCATCTTCAACATAGAAGGGTAGGGCCTGTCTTGTCACTCTCATTGGGGCTAGAAAATTAATCTGAGACAAGACCTCTGTGCAGTGTATTTGTCCATGTATTATCTTGTACAGGACCATAAGATCAGACAGAGCTCTCCTCTCAGACAGCTTCATCAGGTTCAAAATACCAAACAAGAAATCATAATCGATATCTTCCACAGGAATACCCAGCCTAAAATTAATGTGTCTGAGAAACTTATGTTCAACCTTAACAAACTTATTTTTGTGCACCTCAAAAACTGGGCTCCAAACTGTTGAACAGTATTCTAAAACGCTCTGTACAAGAGAGACATAGAGTATTTTAATGGTATCTACATTAGAAAACGGTCTACATATTCTCAAGATAAAACCCAGCAGTCTCAGTGCTTTGCCACAAACATTGTCAATATGAGAAACAAAATCTAATCTACGGTCAAATGTTACTCCCAGGTCCCTGATTTCCTCCACTGATTTAAGTGTTGTACCACTCAACTCATACTCATGAATGATTGGATGCTTGATTCGGTAGAATCTCATCACCTGACACTTATCAGCATTCAACTGTAAATTATTGCTGATACACCAATCATGGAAGCGATTGAGATTCTCCTGCATTGTAATACAATCATTCACACTTTCTATGTGTTTGAAAATCTTAAGATCATCGGCGTAGATTAAAACTTTCACATCAGTGAATATGTTTACTACGTCATTTACAAACAAGACGAATAGAATCGGGCCTAAGTGAGAGCCCTGGGGTACGCCACTCAGGGCTTCAAACGTATATGAGAATGCATCACCAATCCTAACAGTAAGCCTTCTACCCGTGAGATAACTGCTCAACCAGTCAAACAGAGATCCGGAGAAGCCAATGGCCAATAACTTATTCAGGAGTATCCCAATGTCCACCCTATCAAATGCCTTCGAGAAGTCAGTGTAGATCGAATCTACCTGACCCCTGCGAGACAATGCATCAGATATATAGTTCTCATAGGCCATCAAGTTTGACAAGGTGGACCGCAAGGGCACAAATCCATGTTGGCATTCGGTAATTATATTATTAAAACTAGAAGACATTTTACTTAACAATATTTTTTCCAATATTTTCGGAATGGTGGACTGCATGCATATGGGTCTGTAGTTAGTTATATCATGCCTATCCCCAGACTTGTGAATAGGTATCAGATAGTTTTCTTTCCAGCACTCAGGGTACAAGCCAGACGCAATAGATCTATTAAAAATTATGAACAAGGGGTATGACAAACTATGCATACATTCTCTCAGAAACAAGGGTGGTACCCTGTCAGGACCAGTACTCGTTTTAGGCTCAAGTCCTCGAATACACTCCACTATGTCTCTAATCTCAATGTGAACAGAAAATAATTGAATATTTACAGGAGACTCATAGGCAAAGGTAGTATTCGTGCCAGATAATCTATACACACTGCCAAAAAAATCGGCAAACAAGTTAGCTATTTCCTCTGATGTTTTTCCATTCTTATCATTTAGATACATGCTATTTGGCAATCCTGAGCCTTCCATTTTGAGAGAGTTGGAATATTTAAATATATGCTTGGTGTTTACACTTATGGTATTCTCAATATCACTTATGTACTTTTTGTAACATGCACTCGACAGCCTTTTACATGATCTACGCAATTCCTGAAATCGACGATAATCATCTGGACTACCAGTGTATTTATAAACTTTGTGTGCAATTTTTTTATCCTTAATCATGGTTTTAAGCTCAGAGTTAAACCACTCAGGGTAACTCGAGGGGGAATTAGAAATTGTTGGGACGTGATCGTCAACGAGACCCCATACCAATTTATAAAACTGCTCAATACAATCCGTTAAAGGGGAATTTTCTAGAAAGTCCCAATCAGTGTTAAACAATTTTTCATTAATTTTGTCGAAATCAGCCCTGCGATAGCACATGATTTTTTTATTTTGCTCCACAAAGGTTGTTCCCCCGCCATTAATAACAATGTCCAGTGGAGGATGATGATCGTCGACAGGAAGCACAGGCTCATCAGATTTACATACATCAATACTTGCATCATCGGAAACAATAAGGTCTAGAACCCTTCCATTATTATTGGTAATATAATTCATTTGGTAAAAGTTCATAAAGTTTAAACCATCCACGACAACTCTCTCTACATCTGAAAATTCCGAATGATTGACCCTAAATGGACGCTCAGGATCCTCTCTACGCCATTCAAGGTTCGGTAGGTTAAAGTCACCAGCAATCACAAAAGCTGCATCAGGAAATGAAGATCTTATACGTTCGAGATTTTCAAAATGATGTTCATATTGAGCCACAGAAGATGAGGGTGGTATATAAAGACACCCCAACACTAACTTTTTCTTGGCATTGCCATTATTTATAACAATAAACACCTGTTCCACATCTCCATGCCTAAGCTTAATTTGCTTTGACTTGAATTGTCTCCTCACAGCGATGAGAACACCTCCACCTCTAGATTTCGTACTAGTCTCCATGGATCTATCTCCTCTGTACACATTAAAGTCTGACAAACCTAATTCCGATGTATGGATTCCAGAGTGTAGCCAAGTCTCTGCTAAGAGTAATACATCACATGACAAAATTGCCACGTTCGAAATAAAATCCTGTATCTTAGACCCCATTCCTCGTACATTCTGGTATAAACAGTACACAGTATTCCTTAGTTTTTTGAAGCATGCCTGGACCTATGTTTGAATATGATAGGTTTACCAGATACATACTTAATTGATATGTCAGTTTCACCTTTTTGCCTTCTTTCATTCAGAATGGTCTTCAACTTGTTATACTCATCTCTTTGAGATTGTGTTTGGTCAGTATATATTCTTATGTTTCTATCAGTAATTTCTCGTTTCCTTCCCACAATACTCATGACTTGTTCCCTTGATTTCAGAAATACCTTGATTGGTCTATGCTTCCCTTCAATTCTTCTGCCGAGACGAACACATCTTATGTTGGATTCATCCTTCAGTTCAGGGTTTATCTTGCCCAATATTGAAGATACAATCACTTTATCGAACTTAATAGATTCATGTTTATTATCGATATGATTTTCCTCTGCATTACATATAATAATATTTCTTTGCCTTCTCATTCTCTCCTCAACTTCCTCCAGTATCTTAGAACTCTCACCTTTATCAGAAGATTCTAATACGCAGAGACGACTCTTCAACTTACAATTTTCCTCCTCAAGTCTTTCAATCCTTTCAGTGACAACACTGATATGGGATTCGATAATTGTTGTGATATGTTGAGACATAATAGACATTTCCTGCTTCAGGAAATCAAACTTTTCTTCAAACTTATCTTCAATGATTTTTCTTATCTCAACAATCATCTGATCGTGAGATATTTCACTTCCAGATGACTTTATGATACTCGGTTTATCAGCATGTTTGGTGGGTACCTGCTGTAGCAAACCTGGAACAGGTGAATTAGATTTGCCATTGTTCGCCCGAGTCTGGTACTTGTTCATTGCCAAGATTATTTATTAGATTATAACAAAACGCCTGATTTTATGTGATTACTATAGCACATGAATGATGTCACTGACAGATAGAAAGTCCACAGTCTATTGGTGCACAATAATGTCGTCATTAACTCGATCTGCCATTGGTGGATGAGAACAAAATAGATTGAAATGTCAAGCAGTAACAAACAAAAATATTAAAAACAATAGTCTCTAACATTCATCAATAACAGAAAACCAAAGTAAAAAACTTCACTCCAAACTCATCACTGACAACACCAAATCAACAATTACACAGCAAACAACTTTGTAACATCTCAAATACATCAATATATTAGTTTACAACAGAGCGCAAAAACAACACGTCTGATTCTTTTGACAATTCACACGAAACTGTTGTGTAGTAAGTCATATGATAGTCTCATGTCTGTTCAAGTTCGTCTTGTCTTCAGTGTAAGCATATTGTGGTAGGCTGAGGAGTCAGTATAATCGTCAAAATGAACACTGGCTCTGTAATTCAGATGTTTGAGAAACCAATTTGAACTTGTTCAAGTCTCGAAATATATTTTAAATAATGAGGAGACCAAATATAGAAGATGCCAATTCTAATATATAATAATAACAATAGTATTTTTTTTTGATAAATATAATAAATGCACCATATAAGTTAGTGTTTTCATCAATATTTAACAAACAAAGTGGGTTTAAGTGATGATCTACAGCTAAATTTGAAAAACGCTTTCAGCAGCTATTTTCTAAAACTTTGAGGCCCTGTCAGCACGGGTCCTAATCAATGTAAGAAGTTGAAATTCTGTATTTGGGAAAGTAGTAGACTAATAAACACAATTAAAGGATATACGTTTCAATAACAATGTTTTTTTTATCATATGAGGGACACCCTAATGTGTATAATTATATAGGTATACATAGTGTGATGAAATGAATATATACAAGGTTGTAAATATTATTTTAGATTGTAAATTTAATATTATTATTTTCATATACCTAGATCGAATGTTTGTAGTAGGTGATTAATAAAGGGATGAGACTTAGTTTGATCTCAAGTGGTTGTCGAACACAACTAGATATGTAGGAGACAGAGACAGGTATATTTTGGTGTGTGTCCGGAAGAGATGGATGTAGTTTTTTTTTGTTGCTTTGGGTCGACATTTTCAGGATCTGAAGAGAGGACACATATTACTCTTGGCAGTTCGTTTTGAATTCTTAAGAAATTAGGTTGTGCCCATATTAGTTTTAAAAGCAGTGTTGGAATTTATTGATTAAAGAATAATTAATTGTTGGACACAACCAAAGTATTATTTATGATTTTGGAGTGATATTCACGTACAGAGTGGATATAATATTTTACATCCTAAATAATAATTGTATTAAATAACAGATTCAGTTACCTGCCAGCCGCAAAGCTAAGTGTTTTAATATTATTTTATTATTTATATATATAGGTGCTAGGATACTCTCAGGATGTCTGTTGTCTACAAGGCAGTATTTGTACTCAAGGATTAATTATTTTACAGATTTTGAAAACAAAGGAATTATGTGTTGTGTATATTTAATTTCAGTAAGTATTTTTGCATGTATGTATGTACCTGTGACTGATATAATATAGCGGGGTACGACACACCTAGAACCAGACCGATAGCAGTGGCGCACAGATCTAGCTAATATTATATTTTTATTTAATTTATTTTACCATTACGAAGGATTAAGCAGTTTGGAGAGGAGTTTTATGTAGAGCAGGATATTATTTATTTATTTAATTACATATTTTATCTTCGATGTCATTTGTATTCTACGAATTAACTGGATTTTTCTATTTAATTGTTCTGCTGGAAATTGCCGTGACATTATAGAATGTATTAATTAACATTTTGCAAGGCATGGATGTATCGTATTGTTTATGTATTATTATATTAATATATTTATATTAATACCATTTATCCAAAAATTCCTACATAAACCCTTTTCCTTCTAGGGAATGTAGTTTTGTCCAGTCGTTTGTTAGGCCCCAGACGATTTGGGTACGACGGTATTCCTTTCTTAACAAAATATATGATATTGTAGTATATAATTATGCATGATAATTATTTAAATCAAATTTTGTAAATATAAGTACATAGTTCAACTAACAAAATTCTCTCCTTTCCCTATATGCTGGAGGACCCACAATCCATTATAAGGTCTTTGGGCATTTGTAAATGGATATTATGTTTAATTAACTTTAATTATTATTAACTGGTTGGTAAATCACTGTTCGTGATATTGCTAACTATATTAGTAGTCCATCTTATCAGTTCTGTAAGAACACACCTTGCAATCATTAACATGGTTGGATGTGCGTAGAGATTGGTGGTGCTTTCTCTGCGTATAAATCAACTTAACCAATGAAAAGGTATTTATTTCAAATGTTCTCCGACTGAAGCAGGTACAGCTCCATTCCTCGAATTTTCTGCTAGAGTATAACTTGAAGGGGTTATCTGCGCCCTTTGGTTGAGGCTCAATGATCAGGAATCTTTAGAGCTAATATCATTATATGTTTGCATGTCCGCATGTTTGCAATATATTGCATGTCCTAGTGAAAATATATCTAATATATTATTTTATATATATCCGGCTGTAGAATAGTGCACCCGGGCTCAAAGTACGGCATGGCGAGTTTGAGACGTGAGGGAGCGAAGGTGGCGCTCCTTTAGCATGGACACAGCATGCTTTCCATGCACTAACATGGTAGTTAGTCTCTGAAAATGATGTCATAGCAATTGTGTTGAAATTTAATTAATATTCAAAAGTAATAAAGTTGTGTTTTTGGGTGCGCCACTGTCCTTTCGACTCAACGAATTAGTAGGTATGTTATGTTGTAGAACATACATACATTGGTTATAGGTACTATGAAATGGTTATCTTATGTAGGGTCATGGGTCGGCAACTAGTTACCATACAACATTCTCGTGATGACATAGAATAATATTATTTGAATTTTATGTTATGATGATTGTTATGTTATATTTCGTTATGTTTTATTATGCACTATTTTTATTATGTTATTTTACAGTATCTCAAGGTAAGTGATCTGACGTCAAAGTTGACCTCAGAGTTAATATGTATCAAAATTCATGTTTAAATTGTTTTATTGATTTTGTGATTTTGTTGTTCTTTTTGATTATTGAAATGTATATTTCAGGTGACTTATTTTGCGTTTTAAAAAAAATACACAACGTAGGTAAAATTATCGTCAAAACACAACGTACTGGGTCCAAATCTACGAAAATAGTTAATAGATAAATCTAGACGATCACGAAAGGCCAAAATTCGTTAATTAATTTAATTAGGAATGCGATATTTCGTACGTATATTTGCAACAATGCGAAAATTCATACAATTCTTAGCTAGTCGGATAGGGATGTAAATTCTAGTTTGGGAATCATTTATTACAGTAGGTATAGTTTAGAAGCTAGGATGTTGCAAATTCGGAGCTTAGAATGGTTTAAAATAGGTAGGGTCATCACAATAGTTAATTTATTGTATATGTATATAGGTAGGTACTTGTACCCCATAGGTGTGATAAATGTATAAGTTAGTGTGAATCCATTTAAATGTACAAGTATGAATCCATTTAAAAACAACTGGAAAATGAAAAAAATGTTTTTAATGATTTTGATTGTTTTTAAACTTTGCCTGTAAATTGTGTTCTATGTTGACACTTTCAAACGAGTGTTTTTTTAGTTTATTAATTGTGTTGGTGCACACGTAGTAGAATTCCATAATTACGAGGCATGTTTATTAAGTACCGTTTTGCGATTCCGCCACCGCAGCGCTACGGTCGGCGTTCCGCGCATGCGCGCTGGTTTCCTACATCTCTTGTCTACGCACTGACGCCATTACAGTCTGATTCTTCATTGTATACGTTGTTTAATGAGTGTTTAAGATGCCCCCGACAATCGTGAGTCCCGCCGATTGTGAAGTACGAGCTGTTATACGATTTCTTAGTGCTAAAGGCGTAAAACCGATCGATATTCATCGTGAGATCTGTGAAGTTTACGGACAAAACATTATGAGTGATGGAATGGTAAGGAAATGGGTGAGAGCATTTAAAGATGGCCGCACAAATGTGCATGATGAAGGCCACACAAATGTGGCTAATCGGACCAAAGATCTCATCAAATCTTTTAAATGGGAAACTCTAGATCATCCTCCATATAGCCCTGATCTGGCGCCCAGCGACTACCATTTGTTCCTGCACTTGAAGAAACACCTGGGTGGTCAGCGTCTTCAAGACGATAACGAAGTCAAAACAGTTGTGATACAGTGGTTAACAAGTCAGGCGGCAGAATTTTATGAGGAGGGTATTCAAAAACTGGTCTGACAGATTGATAATGACCTGATAAGTCGAAAGGCGTCTCTTTCTGAATCAATAATCAATAGTAAAAAAAAACACTTGTTTCAATAACATAATAATGTTTTTTTAGTGATATCAGAGACTAAAATAATAATACTTATTTAAAAAGTTCCAACATATCAGGCAAATAATAGACAATAAATTAAAAAACATTAAGACATTGGGCAACATGGTCTGGCTGTCCTGAAATGGATTACGTCATAAACTTAACATGAAGATATAGCTACCGTTTTGAAGTCTTCTTCAAATTTATAAGCTCCTCCCCCTGTAGCGCACACAGATGTAAGCAGAGCACCCATACCTTTGGAACGTGCTAGAGAAAGGAATGCTCCCATTTCACTTGTTGGGAATCTTATAAAATGTAATGTTCCTCTCCTTCCTCTCATGTGTACATTATCCATCTAAAATAAAAATTAAATATCAATTGACATTCACTAAATTTATCTTCATATATACAAATACAAACGTATTGCTCTCACTATAGTATTGATCCAAACAAAAACAACCAAAAAATGGAAAAATTGTTGCTCGTTATTTTAGATTTTTTTTATACTTTGCCTGTTAATTGCCTGATATGTTGAGACTTTCAAACAAGTATTATTTTTTTTTTACTCTCAAAAATTTTTTTTGGCGGCCATTTTTGTAAAGTGCCGTGGGTGATTTTTAATGAAAGTAGATCTTTATAAAAATTTTATAAATATAAATATTTTAATTATAAAAAAATTAGCGTTACTTTTGGACATTCCATATTTCTTTATCTGAGAGTACTATAAAGTATTTATTCAGAGAAAAAAAATCAATGGTGATTCTTACTTCTTTATATTTAAAAAAATTCGTATATAAATCACCCTTTTTCATAAAAAATATAATGACCTTGAGATTAATTTTTGGTATTTATTAAAATATATAATACAATATCAATATATACCAATATATAGTCTCATTATTACTCAATATAATGTTTTTTAAATTATTTCGCTACGGTTACAAACAAAAAAAATATTACGAATTTTGTATTGATAACTTTTTACAAAAACAGCCCGCGAAAAAAACTCTATACCCAAAAACCACTCCGATATCACTCATATAATTCCTGCCACTTATCAATAAGAATACGGTTAATGTTTAATAAAATTTTCAAGAGAAAACATTCAGTCCCTTTTCAGATATTTGGTTTCAAAATTTGCATTTTTTCATATAAGTGCAAAGTTCGACTAGTTATAGAAAAAGAAGGACTTTCTTAAATTCATCTGCATTGCTTCTGAGGATAGTGACATAAAATATCTCTGTAAATAAAAAATATCAATGATATTTGTTGTTTTCATTCTGAAATAATGATGAGAAAATGAGAAATTTTCAATTTTAGAATTGTAAATTTCAAGCAAAATTTAGTAATTTTTTCGATACCGATGATCAAAAATATTTTTAAAACTAGAAAATTTTGTATTAAAAATATTTTTTTTTAAATTATCTCGATATGTTAATAAATAAAAAAGATACAATTATTTTTATAAAGATCTACTTTCATTAAAAATCACCCACGGCTTCTTCTTCTTCTTCTCCTTGGGCAATTATTAGTCCCACATGGTGGTGGGGTCTGCCTTTCTTGTTTGGTTAGCCACTTGGTTCTGTCGAGCGCATCCTCATGGGAAACATCACAGCTCCTCATGTCTTGTCTCACTACTTCACGCCATCTGCGCTTTGGTATTCCTCTTGGTCTCTTGCCGGTAACCTCAATACATTGAGCTTTATTGCCTACATACTCAGGTGGTCTCCTGGCCACATGGCCATACCATCGCAATCTGCTCTCTTGTATTTTATCCGAGATATCCCGCACACCCAGACTCCCTCGGATGTATGTATTTCGGATCTTATCAAGCCTTGTGACCTCACACATCCATCTAACATTTTCATTTCGGCAGTCTGTACAGCACGCACATGTCTTAAAGATGTATTCCATGTCTCTGATCCATACGCCAGAACTGGGCGGATAATGCTTTTATACACCAGACCTTTGAGTTTGACTGGCATCCTCTTATCGCATGTCACCCCGGTAACTTCTCTCCATTTCATCCAAGCTGCAGATATTCGATGTTGAATATTTGTATTTCCAGAGGAGTGCATCATAGTACCTAAGTACTTATATTCCTGACACTTCTCTATTTGCTGGCCATTGATGTTAATTGGTATTGTTCTGTGCCAGGGTCATTACAAACCATGTTGATATTTTCAACCGACGGTACTTGGTGGAAATTCATGTTGAATTAATTAAAATAAAACACTTATTTGTAGTATATCCACGGTGAATTTTTATTGGACGCGAGCCGGCTTTCAAGAGCTTTTCGCCAGCCTGATGATGAGAGCGGAAGCTCTTGAAAGCTGGCTCGCGTCCAATAAAAAGTCACCGTGGATATACTACAAATAAGTGTTTTATTTTAATTAATTTAACAAACCATGTATTTAGTTTTAGAGGCACTCAGTTTTAGACCACCCAATCTCAACTGATGTTCCCAGGCTTGAAGAGCTCTCTCTATTTGAGACCTACTGTTGGCACACAAAGCAACATCATCAGCATATATAAATGTCCACGGTGCTTTCTTTTGGGCTTCTTCGGTCAGTGCATCGATTACTAAGCCGAACAGATAAGGACTCATTGCTGAACCCTGATGCACTCTTTCTGTGACACAAATATATTCTGTTGCCCCTACTGTGGTTCGGATGGTGGATTTTACACCACTGTACATGTCGTTGATTGCATCGATATAGGTTTCTGGTATGTGTTTCTTGCGTAGGCTCCACCAGATGGTGTTACGTGGAACGCGATCAAAAGCTTTTTCCATATCAAGGAAGGCAATATACAGTGGCTGGTTCTTAGCTCGGTATTCCTCAGCAATAGTATTGAGCGCAAATACTGGGTCGGTGGTGGAGTATCCTGATACAAAGCCATACTGGTTATCCGATAGGCGACATTCCTGTCTGAGTCTGGTCTCGATGACCCTCTCATATAGCTTCATGGTATGACTCATCAGTTTTATAGCCCGATAGTTGTTGTATTTATATCTGCTACCTTTGCCTTTATATAGTGGCACTATTGTACTTAGCCTCCATGCATCTGGCATTTTTCTGGTTTCTAGTATTTTGTTAAAGAATTGCTCCAGAATTTGGATACCAAGATCACCAAGACATTTCCACACCTCTATAGGTATCTCATCAGGGCCCGTAGCTTTTTTGTTTGACATTTTATGCAGGGCTTTTATCACTTCTTCTTTTGAAATGGGTGCTACAAGACCTAGGTTACCGGAAACGACTGGTAGTTCATTTATTGTACGAGTTCTGGTTTAAGCAATTGGTCATAATATTTATGCCAAGTGTTTCTGACTTCGGCATCCTTATATTGCAGCTGCCCATTTAGGTCTTTTATTACTCTTGCTTTGATGTTGTCATTTGTAGCTTTGTTTCGAGCCTTTGCCAATTTATAAATTGACTTTTGCCCCTCTCTACTAGTCAGATTATCATATATTGGTTGTAATGCTTTTGCCCTTTCTATAGAGATAGTTTTCTTTGCTGATTTCTTAGCGGTTTTGTAAATGTTTCTGTCCTCATCTGTTTTCGTCCTTTGCCATTGCTTATATGCAAGTTTCTTTTCTTTTAGAGCTTTCTTTGTGTCTTCATTCCACCACCATGTTTCTTTCTCCATTCGTGATCCACCTCTGGTACTTCCAAGTGTCTCATTTGCAGCATCAATAATAGCGACATGGAGTCTGCTCCAGATCTCAGAGCTTTGGTGAGGGTCAACCTCTATGTTACATAACTTATGTTTGAGTTCATCTTCTTTTTCATTCTTCAGAAGCCACCATTTTATACTTTTATGAGTCATTTCTTTTGGTCTTTTTATCGGTGCTTTAAAGTTCATATCCATGACCACTATGCGATGTTGTGGAGTAACGCTTTCCCCTGGAATCACTTTGCAATTTTTTATTCGACCAATATGACTTCTATTGATAAGTATGTAGTCAATTTGAGAACTGTTACTACCACTTTTATATGTTATTAAATGTTCTTGTTTTTTGGAGCAAAATGAATTGACAATGGCAAGATCGTAGGCCGTTGCTGTAGTAAGTATCGTTTCTCCCGCTTCGTTAATGTTTCCGTAGTCATGTCCTCCGTGAACTCTGTTATACCCTTCACATGTTTGTCCTATATGTTCATTCAGGTCTCTTCCTAATATGATAGTCTCACCTGTTGGTACCTGCTGCAATATATTGTCGAGATTATTCCAGAAGGCAGACTTTTCAGCGTCCGAACATCCACTCTGCGGTGCATAGGCTGATATGATGGTTACCATTTCGCCATTGATCATTGCTTTCATATGTATGAGTCTGTCATTTAGGCGCTGTATGTCAACAACGTTGTCATGATATTTATCTCGGACTACTATTGCAACTCCATTTTTACCACTATTCAATCCCACATATAGTATTTTATACCCTTCACCTATATTCCTTGCTTTGGAGCCTTTCCATCTGGTCTCTTGTAGGCACGCAAAATCAACTTTCCTACGTTTGAATAAGTCTGCTAGTTCCCTCGTTCTTCCCGTTAATGAACCAACATTTAATGTAGCGAATCGAATTTTTTGATTTGTTGGGACTATCGTCTTTAGCCGGGCCCGTCCCTGACTCGGTAGCCCTTGCTCATTTCTCGCAGATGTAGGGCGATGTATCTGCGCGTTGTTATGCGGCAACGCCCTATCCCTATGCACAAATCCTTGATCTTGTCTCTTCATTTTGTTTTTTTTTTTTTTTGGCTGTGGATTTATTTATTTATTTTTCTAGTGCCGATTGCCATCTGACACACAAAAACCTTCCAATTTTGGCTGGAAAATCCAAGGAACTGGTGTTCGTTCCTTACAGAGAATTTAGTTCTGTGATGAACTGGTGTTCGTTCCTTACAGAGTATTTAGTTCTGTATAGAGTGACATGGTTATCCCGCCAATTCTCGGTCGCCAGAGCCTCGTATGTTATCTAGCAGGGTGCACCGCATGCAGGTGAGGTTGACATTTGGGTCAGCTGGGTGTTATTCGCGATCACCCCTTGCACCACGGCACGTAACAAAAATGGCCGCCAAATAAAAAAATTTGAGAGTAAAAAAAAAATAATACTTGTTTGAAAGTCTCAACATATCAGGCAATTAACAGGCAAAGTATAAAAAAAATCTAAGACATTGAGCAACATGGTCTGGTTGTTTTGAACAGGAATTAGCCTATATTGATACACCACATAATATTGTTTGGGCTGGGTCATAAAAAAATTATTTCTGTTTTCTTCCAAAAAGGTACATAAAAGTCTTTTGTTATTCCTATGAAAATATGAAAGTAATTGGGGAGAGTTTGAATATGTGTAGGGGATAGCACACAGTCACACAGTCACACAGCCATTCCCAATGGAAGAGTGTATAAATAATGGTGGAGATGATGGTGTACTAGATAATAGATACATGCTGCAATGCACTAATCACCTGCAAATGTGTATCCCTATGTCCTGTTTTACCATAAGCACTATTCTTAGTCAGATATCTGCGAATATTCCTCAACGCCTCTGCTTCTCTTGCCATTTCTCTCTTGGAAGAGTCCCGAGGTTCAAAGTACACTAGCTTTGTGAGAGTACCCCCAATGTCCATTCCAAACCATGGCATCGCTGTAAACATACAACAAATACATCACACACCAGGGGTCATTCAGATAGATCCATAGTCTTAAGCCAGAAAGAATGTCATGCATGACAAATATTATTAACAATCAGACGAGCCAAGTTTCCTCACTTATTTAGAGGCAAGAGCCGAATCTTCAAAGTTATACATATGATTATAATTATAATATAGATAACTACTTATGTATATGCTTTTGATAATGTAAATAATTTTTTTAGGTAGTATTGGTTGAATCACATTACAAAAGTACATACAGTGACTGATCCCTCATGCCGTATTGTATTATAGTACATTGATGAAGATGACGATGTAAATAATGATAAATTACAAGGTTGAGAGTGATGCAATGTGTTGTCATGTCCCTGCTTGGAAGAACAAGCAGGAGAAGTCTCCATGGCACAGCACCCAACACCAGAGCTGCGAAGGAGTTGAAGGCGAGCAAACCGTCTCCCACGGGGCCAAGCAGCCACCTCACGGCGCCGCACTAATCGCATTGCACCTTGGGACTGGAATCAAAAGTAACACTTAAAGTGAACAACTTATTTAATCACACAGTAACATTAAATTTATTTCAATTCCTTTATTAGACACTTCAAGATTAGATTAGATACACAGGTATTAAAAAATACTTGCCGTGGGTTTAAACAACAAAATGACACTCAAGTCAATACAGAATAGAGCATTGTGATGTGTACATAAGTATAATGTACAATATAATAGTATAATGAATTCAGGGGCACAAAGGTTATGTCAAGTGTAGAGTACACACACGTACAATAAATAGATGTACATGCATACATACATGATACACTGATATTGATATACACACTTATTGTATAGGTAAACCTATCTCTACATAATATATACACGTGAGATTATAATTAACATTACAATTAAATACTATTTTAAAGTAGGAGGAACTCTTCAGTAAAATATTGCACTTTTCTTAGTCTATTTTGTCCTTCATTCACGTACTAGCTGACCCAGCCAACTTCGTACCGCCAAAAATCAATGAATGATTAATATTTTTAATCTCTTTACAAACTCCCATAATTGTCCAAGTGTGTCATCGTATAGTGTAAAAAAAATAAAATTCATTTATGATGAACAATTATCCTTGACTCAGGTTAGTTTATAAATTATCTGCTGTACCTAATATAATTATGTAGATACTAATTAATTTTTTTAGGTACATACCTACTCTATTCTATTTCCAAAGGCCATCCAATCGTGTATAGGCTAATTCCTGTTCAAAACAACAAGACCATGTTGCTCAATGTTTTTGATTTTTTTTATACTTTGCCTGTTAATTGCCTGATATGTTGAGATTTTCAAACAAGTATTATTAATTTTTACTCTCGATTTTTTTTTTGGTGGCCATTTTTGTAACGTGCCGTGGGTGATTTTTAATGAAAGTAGATCTTTATAAAAATTATTGTATCTTTTTTATTTATTAACATATCGAGATAATTTAAAAAAAAATTTTAATACAAAATTTTCTAGTTTTAAAAATATTTTTGATCATTGGTATCGAAAAAAATTACTAAATTTTGCTTGAAATTTACAATTCTAAAATTGAAAATTTCTCATTTTCGCATCATTATTTCAGAATGAAAACAACAAATATCATCATTGATATTTTTTATTTACAGAGATATTTTATGTCACCATCCTCAGAAGCAATGCAGATGAATTTAAGAAAGTCCTTCTTTTTCTATAACTAGTCGAACTTTGCACTTATATGAAAAAATGCAAATTTTGAAACCAAATATCTGAAAAGGGACTGAATGTTTTCTTTTGAAAATTTTATTAAACATTAACCGTATTCTTGTTGATAAGTGGCAGGAATTATATGAGTGATATCTAAGCGGTTTTTGGGGTATAGAGTTATTCGCGCGGGCTGTTTTTGTAAAAAGAAATCAATACAAAATTCGTTATATTTTTTTGTTTGTAACCGTAGCGAAATAATTTAAAAAACATTATATTGAGTAATAATGAGACTATATTTTGGTATATATTGATATTCTATTATATATTTTAATAAATATCAAAAATTAAAATCAAGGTCATTATATCTTATATATAAAAGGAACTGGTGTGTGTTACAACACTTATAACTCAAGAATGGCTGTACCGATTTGAATGATCTTTGATTTGTTGGATTCTTCTCCGCCCGGAATAAACTATAGGCTATTAAAACATCTTACAAATTCACGGGAAGAAAAAATATGAAGAAAATTATTTACGCCATACATTTTTAATTTCAAAAATAAAAACAATATGGAGAGTTATGGCACTGTAAGCGCTCCCACGTCGCCTGTTGCATTGTGCTAAAATAATCCTTATGTTCTGCTGTATTAAGAATCACTATAATTAATATGAACATGGTGTGTCAAACTGATGAATTAATATTTTTTTACTATAATCTGTCACATAAATGTGGACTTGCACAGATTATATTTGAAATTGTATTTTATTATTGCAGATGGAAAACTATTATTGAACCATAAATTGTGCTATTAAAGATGAAAATAAGAATGTGTTCATGTAGTTCTGATGCAAGATTGTGTTGTGAAATTTGTAGGTAGAGAAGAAAAATTACGAAGAAAATTATTTACGCTATACATTTTTGATTTCAATAAAAAATGCACTATGGAGAATTATACAAAATCAACAATGAAGTTTTTTTACAGATTGGCCTATTTACAGAATAATTTTTGTATATATTTTCAAATTAGAATCGTTATCCACACAATTCAACAACTGTGGTTCTGATATTTCAATTTTGAAAAAATCATGAAAAGAATTTTTATAAATTTAAAATAAATAGGTTTAAACCTACATAATTATATTACGTACAGCAGATAATTTATAAACAAATCTGAGTTAAGTTAATTGTCCAACATAAATTGTTCATGTCGCCAGGTGGGGCGCGGAGGTAGCACTTTTGCCTTTGAGTCACGAGGTCCCGGGTTCGATTACCGGCCAGTGCAAAGTGAAGAATGACCTTTTTCAAATTTTCCTGGGTCTGGGTGTTACATATTATGTATGTATAGTGCATTGTATATGTGTGTATCGTAGCGTTAGTACCCATAATACAAGATTCATCTTAGGTTGGGACTAGCTCGATGTGTGCGAATTGTCTATGTAAAATAATGAATGGAATTTTCGCAGTTAAGCGGCCCCACCCGTTGTCGAGTACTTTTTTTCCATAGAAAAAGTATTTTTTTTGAAACTGGATGAAATTGTTGCCATATTATGTAGAATTATTTTAAATGCCGGCAAAAAAAATCTACGTCGAATATTAATTTCCTAAAGTTCCGTACATATTACTCAACAAGGGGTGGGGCCGCTCAAGTTTCATAGTTGCAACATATGGCAACAATTTCCCCAAGTTTCGAAAATATTACTTTTTATATTGAAAAAAGTAGGTACTCGACAACGGGTGGGGCCGCTAAACTGTGAAAGTTCCAAATGAATTTTATTTTTTACACTATACCTACGATGACACACTTGGACAATTACGGGAGTTTGTAAAGATATTAATAATATTAATCATTCATAAAGTCTGTAGGAGAGGGCAGTAGACCGGTGGACCGCCCTAGAAGAAGCTGGCAAGGGCAGGTGTCGAACCTGTGTGTTGAAAGGCTTGGTTTGGAGTGGCCAGAGGTCCTGGAAGCAGCGGTGGACAGGGATCTCTGGAGGAGATACCTAGGGGTAATGGGCCCCCGACCGAACTAGGACAAGGGGAAGAAGATGTATGTATGTATCATTCATTGATTCTTAGGCGGTACGAAGTTCGCTGGGCCAGCTAGTTATTTATGAAAAAAGGTGATTTTTATACGAATTTTTTAAATATAAAAAAGTAAGAATCACGCTCCAAATCTGAAATTGTGAGCAGAATAAACCAGGCACGAATTGCCTTTAACAAAAAATCCAAAATATTAGAATCCCCTAATATTGATTTAAGCTAGAGGAAGAATCTCACTAAAGCCTTTGTGTGGAGCATTTTGCTATATGGGTGCGAGACGTGGACCATCAGTGGAGTGAAAGCGGACGGTTAGCAGCATTTGAAATGTGGTGCTATAGACGCATGCTGAAGATTCAAACAATTTAAGACAATACTGTTAAGGATTTTTCCCTGAATTAAGAAAATTTGTTTCTTCAATAAGATAGAGATTTTTAATTTATTTAATGAAGATTGTTTTGAGAATTTTAATTTTTCGATAGCGATATGTTTTCTTACATTAAGAAATAATTTTATATAATGAAGATTGTTTTGAGAATTTTAATTTTTCGATAGCGATATGTTTTCTTACATTAAGAAATAATTTCATATAATGAGATTGTTTTGAGAATTTTAATTTTTCGATAGCGATATGTTTTCTTACATTAAGAAATAATTTCATATAATGAGATTGTTTTGAGAATTTTAATTTTTCGATAGCGATATGTTTTCTTACATTAAGAAATAATTTCATATAATGAGATTGATTTGAGAATTTTAATTTTTCGATAGCGATATGTTTTCTTACATTAAGAAATAATTTCATATAATGAGATTGTTTTGAGAATTTTAATTTTTCGATAGCGATATGTTTTCTTACATTAAGAAATAATTTCATATAATGAGATTTTTTTTCACATTGATGAAAATCAAGACAATTCTCTTGATCGTAGACTTATTTTTCATAAATCAATACAAGTTCAAGACATTCAGGATGGATGGCACACCTCAATGGATAAAACGACATCTAGTCGCAAAACTTTCTGGACCCAAATGGATAAAATGGTTTTTTAACGTTTTATACCCCTTTGTCACAAAATCTCTTGGATCTAATCTATAAATGGATAATCAGAATATTCATTAATGAAAGCGGGACCAATTCTTTTATAAATTTATTTTGATTCAAAAACATAGTCATAAAAAAATAACAAAAAAATTTTTACAAAATAATTTAAAACCGGTAAATACTGTTTGTGGGTTACAAATTACAATATTTAATATTAAAGCTTGTATTATTACTACTATACCATCACAGTATATCCCACAAGTGGGGTAGCCAGCAGACCAGCTGCAAGTAATAAATATTCAAACTGTGCTCTTCGAGCCAACAAAAAAAATAAGACATTCAGGAAGGGTGAGAAACCTCATCGCTGAATTCAAGATGCAAAATGTATTTATTTCATGGAAGCTTTTGGAGTTTTAAAGCGACACCTTATAACTGCCTACTACAACTACGTACTTAAAATACTGAAAAGAATGAAAAGGGATGAAAAAAATTGAAATCAGGAATAAAATAAGCAAGATAATATATTATATTGCAGTCAACAGTGTGGAAAAACATTTACTCGTCCTCTGTATATTGATTGTGTTTATTATGGGTGTAATTTTAAGTTAAATTGCTTATAATCAATAACAATAAAGAATGTGAAAACAAACTAATAAATAAATGTCCGGTTTGGTGCAGATGTAACACTGTTGCCTTTGGTCACGAGGTCCCGGATTCTATTCCCAACCAGGGCAAAAATAAAGAATGTGAAAACAAATTAATAAATAAATGTCCGGTTTGGGTTATTCCGTGTCAAATCATCACACTGATTCAGACTTGATGTCTCAGATTTTCATGATTTTTTTTATGCAGCAATATATCATAGACTTATGAAAAAATACCAAATTTCAGCTATGTAGCACAATTATTTTTGAAGTTATTAATTTTTAAAGTTTTCAATTTTTATGAAAAAATCTCATGTCTTGGCACCTTTGGATACCTATAGACTGGCAACCAGTGATGATATAAACCTGGGAGAGGTCTCGTTTTAAAGCTGTTGAATGGGGCTTTAATCTGATGTGCCACAGGATAGGGGTCACGGTTTGAAAAAAAAATTAAATTTTAAAATTAAATTTTAAAAATTAAATTTTTCAAAAAGTGACAATTTTAAAAATTCCAAAAAATTGTCAAAAATAGTTTGTAATGTATTGATACATATGCCAAAATTCTATTATGGGATCTCAATGGGATCAGGAGATACAGGGCTTCAGAAATGCATGCATCGTGATATTGCGTGTTTTGACACCTTTGGATGCCTATAGATTGGCAACCAATGATGATATAAACCTGGGAGTGGTCTTATTTTAAAGCGGTTGAATAGGGCTTTACTATGATATGCCACAAGATAGGGGTTAAATTATAAAAAAAAAATTAAATTTAAATTTTTCAAAAAATGACAATTTTAAAATTTAAAAAAATTCTCAAAAAAAGTTTGTATGTCTTAATACATATAATAAAATTTTATCATGGGATCTCAATGGGATCAGGAGATACAGGGTTTGAGAAATGCATGCATCGTGAAATAGGGAACTTGCACATATTTTTTTTATTCTTTAGAATCATAAATAAAGTAATCAGTAACACATATCAGTAAAAAAAAATTCGATACGTTGCTTAATTTCTGTTTTATATCATTTTGAAATTTCGATTTTTGAATTTCCGCGAAAACACCACATCCGAAAGCGCCATTTTGATGACGTCGTACGTCCCTTCGATCTCTCTGTCTACAGATGCTTAGTACATTTCGTAGTATATATCTATTAGTTTGACGAGGTTATTTACTGTTGTGGTTTGGGTTTGAACGCTTTTTTTGCCAAAAACTTCAATATGATTAAATTTTTACGTATAAACATACATCAGTTCCTATTTTTTAATTTAGTTATAATGACGGAAAACGATTTTCTCAAGGGGCGATGGGATATTTATCATGCATATAATAAGCCCGCCGGTAGGCGCTATAACTTTGTCTTATAATGTTATTACTAATTTGTAAAGTGCAATACAACATTGTGTAATAATTACATTATATTCAATGGCAATTCTTATCAATTTTCCATCATTCTTAGGTCTGATTAGTGATTACAGGTTCTAAATACGCCATTACTTTTCTGTACTGGGTGCATGGTCAGAGTGAAGATCCTGCTAAAAAATCTGTCCAATGTTATTGGAAAAAATCAAAGTTGGCTGAAGTTAGCACAGAAGTTAAATTTATAACTTGTGCTGAATTGAGTCATCGATCATCTACAAATATATCCACACCGAGTGAGTTTCTGACAGTCATTGTGTCAAAACCAAAAGATTTTTATTGTAAATCAGATAGTATTTTAAGGATATAGTAACAAATGTCGACACCATAAGCATCCACTACTTAAAAGATGTGTTCATTACCTAATAACAATATTGATACTGCGAATGATTTTGTTTGTTTTGTCATTGGACGATAGATATGGAAAGCTGCAAAGAAGTCGCTGAACTTACAGTACAGTATGCAGCTAACAATATCGGCATGCGTAGAAATAATTTATTCGGTGTCGTATAAGTTATATTTGTACACCTTGGACTACACAATATTTGTATGATCTTTTTGGAAACATTTTGTATCAATCCAAGATATATTTACCTACTTCGAAAACGTTAAAAACCGGACTCAAATACCAAGCGATTGTTAATCCCATACATTACGATAAACAACAAAACATCACTCAGGACATGTGACGTCACAAATGCAATAACCAGCAATATGGCGTTCAAACAGCGGGCGAAAAAGCGTGATTTTATTTATTAAAATAATAAATGAAAAATATTTATTTTTGAGTTTTAATCAAAATATAATCGATATATAACCTTTTTTCTACCTAATTAATGCATTTCACAAAATATTCCTCTCGAGTGCAAGTTCCCTATTGCATGTATTTTACGATGCGTGTATTTCTGAAGCCCTGTATCTCCTGATCCCATTGAGATCCCATGATAAAATTTTATTATTTGTATTAAGACATTACAAACTTTTTTTGTCAATTTTTTGGAATTTTTAAAATTGTCACTTTTTGAAAAATTTAATTTTTAAAATTTAATTTTAAAATTTAAATTTTTTTTCAAACCTTGACCCCTATCCTGTGGCACATCAAATTAAAGCCCCATTCAACAGCTTTAAAACGAGACCTCTCCCAGGTTTATATCATCACTGGTTGCCAGTCTATAGGCATCCAAAGGTGCCAAGACATGAGATTTTTTCATAAAAATTGAAAACTTTAAAAATTAATAACTTCAAAAATAATTGTGCTACATAACTGAAATTTGGTATTTTTTCATAAGTCTATGATATATTGCTGCATAAAAAAAATCATGAAAATCTGAGACATCAAGTCTGAAAATCTCCCAAAATTGTGTTGAATTGACACGGAATGACCTGTTTGGTGCAGATGTAACACTGTTGCCTTTGGTCACGAGGTCCCGGATTCTATTCCCAACCAGGGCAAACATAAAGAATGTGAAAACAAACTAATAAATAAATGTCCGGTTTGGTGCAGATGTAACACTGTTGCCTTTGGTCACGAGGTCCCGGATTCTATTCCCAACCAGGGCAAAAATAAAGAATGACCTTTTTCAAATTGTCTATCAAATATATTTGTTTGGTATAATATTATTAATATGTTAGTACCCATAATACATTATCTTCGTTAGAGGCTAGCCCGATTTGTATGAATTTTCTATGAAAAAATAAATAATCAAATAAACAATGCAGGGCTTGTGTTGTAGTTATCTATACTAATATCTATACTAATATATAAAGAGGAAAGATTTGATTGTTTGCTCCGAATAGGCTCCGAAACTACTGAACCGATTTGAAAAATTCTTTTACTGTACAAAGCTAAAAGTTTTACTCCATTTCACTGCGCACAGTCAGACGGAGACTTTGTTACAGACTTTCTAATCACTAAGTAACTTTCTAAAAATCTATTTATGAGCGTTTCCTCTGAATCCCATATTGTACAACAAATGCAGTAAAATTTTATGATCAACAGTGTCAAAAGCTTTAGACCAGCGATGCACATACCGCGGCCCGCCGTCTGTACGTCTGTGGCCCACCAACGAATTAAGAAATTGTGAATATTACAAAAATATTAAAAATATAAGTTGATCATTTTGTAAGTTTAACTACGCCGATGATGTTGCCACACCTCAACCATGTCATCTCACATCTTTATTTTTCTGCTGGCAACATTTATTATTATTATACAAACATCACCTTGCACTGAGACCATAACAGTTTTTGGCCAAGGTGGTCTCAGCAGGAAAAATGAAAAAACAAAGATAAAAAAACAAAAAAACAAAGAAACGCCAAGTCAAAACAAAATAAAGATATCATCAAAAAGAGACAGAATCGGGTAATTCACCAAACACCGACGCAGTGAATCATATAATACATTTAGGAAATTTACGTAATTGCTTTACTTATATTTTGCGAGATGGTTTTCTACAGATCTCTCTCTTTATGGGGCAACTTTCAAGCAAATAAAATAACCATAGTTACATTTAGTATTTATGTGAATAGAAAAAACACATTTTTATATATTACAATTTAAATAATTCACTCTCCCATCCTAGACATCTTTAAATACCAGAATATCACAAACACTAAAATTAATTTAAATAATTCACTCTCCCATCCTAGACATTTTTAAATACCAGAATATCACAAACACTACAACACATGGACACCATACACTTCCATAACTCATAGTCACCCTATAACACCAACCAAAACAATAGATCACTTCCTAGAAACATACATACATCTTATACCTGTAAACTTAGTCATTACAATACCAGCTAACATATCAGTATGAATATGGGCCTGTAACCCGAAACATATGTTACTGGTGAATAAATAAATTTAAAACTCTAAAGTATAAATACTTTTAATATTTTTTAATTATAAAAAAACTTGATTTTAGCTTCATAGTATTCATTTATAAAAAAGCATATTTCTAAAAATCAAATTCGGGGGTGCGTTAGGTACATAAATGCAAGAGAATCCTACAAATTTTGAATTTTTTTTTTATATTACAAACACTTAGGTAGTTATTACAATTATAGAACAAATAAAAAAAAATGTTTTTTTCATGGATTTTGACAGATTTACAGATTTTTTTTGATAAAAATTCTCATATTTTGTAACTAAAAATCACTACATGAACTCGATTTTTGTGCACCAACAAAAGTTTGTTAAAATCTTAAGTATTTATAGAATGATAGGATGAATAAAAAATATAGGTATATAATTTACAAATTATTTGTAATTTGATATAACAAGGAGTACCTAAATAAATCTCGTCGGGTCGGCTATTTATTTACTTTTAAGTAAAAAAACTAATATTGGTAATAAATATTTGATTTTTTTATTTTATCAAATCAAAATGTTTGCAAGGCTTAAAAAGTTTGGAGAGCTTTTCTATAGAATTTGTTGAAAATTGAATACTTTACCATTTTTGCTAAAGGGGTGCCTTAACAAGTACTGCACAAAATATGTCAACACCTTCAACAATTGAATAAGGGTGTATATAATACATCATGGATCAACATGTCTTGCCTCTTGCACACTGATACCCTCTCTGTATACCTCAAGATTTTAAAATCCACCAAAAGAAATTTCATTATCTTATAAATTAATGCCTTACGTGACATCTTCTAAAAATATTGTACTTGGCACAAATCATCCTACAAGGGACGGGTTGCTGTAATCTTATAAATAATAATATTATACTTGGCACAAATCATCCTACAAGGGACGGGTTGCTGTAATCTTATAAATAATAATATTATACTTGGCACAAATCACAAATCATCCTACAAGGGACGGGTTGCTGTAATCTTATAAATAATAATATTATACTTGGCACAAATCATCCTACAAGGGACGGGTTGCTGTAATCTTATAAATAATAATAATACATCATGGACACCCTTTTATGCCAAAAATATCAACTTCATTCCAAGTAAAGTAAATTTAAATTAATAATAATGCTGACTGAAAGAGAGTGCCACAAGGTAATGAGCAGGACTACTATTTATAATGTATTATTTTTTCATAATCCTTATGATCATCAACCCTATAAACATAAAATTTGGAACATGTATGAAACAAACACATATATATATATATATATATATGATGTATTTTTTTTTCTTTTTTTTTTTCTTGCAAACAATATCGATAGGTGGCGATGGAGTCGCGGTAAATGTGAATTTGCAGCTAATAATAACAATAATCTCAGGTTACCCACACACCCCTGTGGCCTAATGGTTCGAGTACTTGACTCGTAATACAGAGGTGATGGGTTCGAGTCCCAGTAGGTGCGGTTGGTTGGATGAAGTCGCTTTTCAGCGATGAATGCAGTCACCCGCTCTGAAAAGATTGATATGAGAGAAGCATAAGGGAGAAAAAGGTGGAATTGGTGAACGTTGCCATGGTATAAAGCGCTTAAGCCAGCCAAAGCCGATTCGTAAGCATCGGAACACCTAATACTCTCTTCTCTACCCTGCAAGTGATGCATAGATTGTGACTTGGTTCATGCCTATCGAAAAAAAAATACATCATATCAACACTTTCGTAGGTGTAAAAATTCCATGTTATACGAATAAAAATCACTTCGCATAATACTCTCTGGTAAAAGCAACAACGACAATTAATGTTGGATAGCAGGTTCAAAGTTCACAAGGTCGGATCCTAGTGACGAACCAATGGCTTAGCAGTTGCAAACAATATCGATAGGTGGCGATGGAGTCGCGGTAAATGTGAATTTGCAGCTAATAATAACAATAATCTCAGGTTACCCACACACCCCTGTGGCCTAATGGTTCGAGTACTTGACTCGTAATACAGAGGTGATGGGTTCGAATCCCAGTAGGTGCGGTTGGTTGGATGAAGTCGCTTTTCAGCGATGAATGCAGTCACCCGCTCTGAAAAGATTGATATGAGAGAAGCATAAGGGAGAAAAAGGTGGAATTGGTGAACGTTGCCATGGTATAAAGCGCTTAAGCCAGCCAAAGCCGATTCGTAAGCATCGGAACACCTAATACTCTCTTCTCTACCCTGCAAGTGATGCATAGATTGTGACTTGGTTCATGCCTATCGAAAAAAAATACATCATATCAACACTTTCGTAGGTGTAAAAATTCCATGTTATACGAATAAAAATCAATTCGCATAATACTCTCTGGTAAAAGCAACAACGACAATTAATGTTGGATAGCAGGTTCAAAGTTCACAAGGTCGGATCCTAGTGACGAACCAATGGCTTAGCAGTTGCAAACAATATCGATAGGTGGCGATGGAGTCGCGGTAAATGTGAATTTGCAGCTAATAATAACAATAATCTCAGGTTACCCACACACCCCTGTGGCCTAATGGTTCGAGTACTTGACTCGTAATACAGAGGTGATGGGTTCGAATCCCAGTAGGTGCGGTTGGTTGGATGAAGTCGCTTTTCAGCGATGAATGCAGTCACCCGCTCTGAAAAGATTGATATGAGAGAAGCATAAGGGAGAAAAAGGTGGAATTGGTGAACGTTGCCATGGTATAAAGCGCTTAAGCCAGCCAAAGCCGATTCGTAAGCATCGGAACACCTAATACTCTCTTCTCTACCCTGCAAGTGATGCATAGATTGTGACTTGGTTCATGCCTATCGAAAAAAATACATCATATCAACACTTTCGTAGGTGTAAAAATTCCATGTTATACGAATAAAAATCACTTCGCATAATACTCTCTGGTAAAAGCAACAACGACAATTAATGTTGGATAGCAGGTTCAAAGTTCACAAGGTCGGATCCTAGTGACGAACTAATGGCTTAGCAGTTGCAAACAATATCGATAGGTGGCGATGGAGTCGCGGTAAATGTGAATTTGCAGCTAATAATAACAATAATCTCAGGTTACCCACACACCCCTGTGGCCTAATGGTTCGAGTACTTGACTCGTAATACAGAGGTGATGGGTTCGAATCCCAGTAGGTGCGGTTGGTTGGATGAAGTCGCTTTTCAGCGATGAATGCAGTCACCCGCTCTGAAAAGATTGATATGAGAGAAGCATAAGGGAGAAAAAGGTGGAATTGGTGAACGTTGCCATGGTATAAAGCGCTTAAGCCAGCCAAAGCCGATTCGTAAGCATCGGAACACCTAATACTCTCTTCTCTACCCAGCAAGTGATGCATAGATTGTGATTTGGTTCATACCTATCGAAAAAATACATCATATCAACACTTTCGTAGGTGTAAAAATTCCATGTTATACGAATAAAAATCACTTCGCATATATATATATATATATGCACCTATATGAACATAATATAAAAAAACTGTGGTAATTGTTGTAAAAATTGTACTTCATATAATTGAGTTCGTCGGTAGCCTGAAGGTAGAGTCTCGGCCTTGTGAACAAGTGGTCCGTGGTTCGATACCAGGTGCCGGCAAACTCCCCTTTCACGACACAAGCTTTTAGTAGCTTACTATGAAAGGTGTATTAGGATGTATTTGGGTTTATAACTAAAAAAAATTTTCTTTTATAGGATCTTTCATAATTTTCATTCATTCATTCAAAAAAAAAAATCTTTCATAATTTTTTTTTTATAGGATATCAATATAATATTGTGAATCAACAGTAACATACTTTTACAAATTAATGCATCTACAACGACAGACTCGAGGGAGATATGAACGTGTTTTTTTAATCAACGCT